>JAPYYW010003412.1:0-15069 GCA_030522545.1 Cremastinae sp. A BG-2022a | reverse complement strand
AAAATGTGATATTTGTCATTAAATATCTCGACTTCTACACGGTGAAACTTCATAAAATTTGGTGCACATATGTATATGACCTTAAAGAACGTTTATGCAGAATTTTAACGAAATCTGTCGACGCTTATTTACAGACCAACCACCTTAATAATAAATATCTCAATTTCTACGTGGTGAAAGCTCTTAAAATTTGGTACGCATATGCGTATAATGTGTCAAAGAATGGCTGTACCAATTTTCAACAAATTCCTAAATAATCGATAAAACTATAGAACTATCTTAATAAATTATTCTACGAGACGGTGGGCCCTGATTCCTCGCCGAGAGAGATTTCGTTGGAGCAGGAGGCTCTGCTACAATAAAAAAAACTAGCTCGGTAACGTGCGCAAAAATAGAACGTTACAGTGTAGCAGCAGAGAGAATAAAAAAAGGAAAAACAAATGAATCTCATGGCGTTTGACGAAACGTCACTTGGGATTTGTTGACATTTGTAATTGTAAAATCGCCCGACGTGATTTGTAATCGCTGTGTCCCCGCTGTCTGTGAGATCAGACCGGCAAAGAGTCCGAGGACGTTGCTGTTTCTCGAAGGTAAAATAATGAAGGTAAACTCGAGTTGGTGCGACATGAGATGTGATAGACGTGTGTTTGGGTTCCGAATTGATAAAAGAAAACGGTGAGAGTGACGGGGAGATTCGATTCCAGAAGCGGCGGCAGTGCGACGAAAATGAAGTCGGCTCGTCCGTAAATTCACCCGAAGCCGAAATCCATTGGAACGCCTCGGAGGCGACTCGGCTGAGAATAAGCGCGAGCTTTCAGGACCTAAATAAGATAAGACGACGCATAAAGCGTGGGAATGCGGCGAAACGGAGCAGAAGGTCCAGACAGCAGCAGACGAGCGACAGTCCAAAATTCACTCATCCTGAGAGAAAAGATGCATTCGGCTCGCTCGAATCTCTCTTCGACGTCCGGAGACCTTTAAAATTACAGCAGGAAGTTCCAATAACGTACACATCGAGTCCAGAATATCACGATCTCTCCATCTCAGAATCTGAAACAAAGTCAAAATCATTATTTCAATCAGTTTATTTATTATTTTTACTGAAATAATAAAAATAATAAAAATAATATTTTAGTGTTGAAAATCCGGAAGTCGATTTTTTAAATGTATACAGTGGAGAAGATTCGGAAAAAGAGGAAATTTCGAGGGCGACGAGCGAGCGAATAAGTCTCATCGACGAAAATATAATAAGTGAGCTCGAGGAACTCGAGCGTGACGTAATAGAGGAAAATCCGGAAGAGGAATCAAACGTCGAAGAAGCGGACGAAGAGATGGATGAAAAGCGAGAATCGAAGCAGGATGAGAAGGAGGAAACGCCCGAGAAGGCTCGCTCGAGAAAAACGACGGAGCACGGAGTTCCGGAAAGGCTAAAGTCGATCAAAGTCGAGCCAATAATTAATCATGACAATAACTCGGGAAAAAAATCGGTGGCGAAACCACCAGAATATCCACTTCCACCGGGAATTGGTGAAGGTATATACAAATAAGCGCCAATAAGTTGTATCTAGGGGTGTGCGAATATCGTTCAAATCGAATTATTCGAATAATTCAAAAAAAAATTCGAATAATTTGAAAAAACTGCAAATAATTCGAAAACTAGCGAATTATTCGAATTACTCGTGAATTGTTAAATTATTCGTGAATTTTTGACTGCTTTGTATTCAGGGTTGGTTAAGTTCACCATTAAAATATAAAATTTACAAATGATACACTGGCGCATTTTCACAAATCTCTTTTTCTATTGATTATTAAAATAATCAATAATATAATTAATAAAATAATAAATTAATAATTTATTTTCGCACATTTATTTATTTATTATTCATGTTTCATTCTAATTAAAAAAAATATATATTGATTCTGTTTTGGTAATTTTATTTTATGATTTAAATAAAATATATATTATTTGTAAATTTTATATTTCAATACCGGACTTAACAAACCCTGAATTCAAAACAGTAAAAAATTCACGAATAATTTAGGCCGTGTTGAGAAATTGACTGACAGTACTGTCAGTACTGAATTTCCTTTCTTTTAATACAGGGTGCCAACGGTTTTCAGTAAAGATAGCCAAAAACCGAACACGGCCTTAATAATTCACAAATAATTCGAATAATTCGCTAATTTTCGAATTATATGATTTTTTTTCGAATTATTCGAAATTATTCAAAGTTTTTCGAATTATTCGATTCGAAACGAATAATTCGAAAGTTCGAATTATTCGCACACCCCTATAGTTGTATCTCCAAATAAAGAAACAATAACTATATACGGAGTGAAAATGTTTTTTTTTCAAATCGTTTGAATATAGGAGCGCTGATAGAAGGAGATGGCGAAGAACACCGTCGGGATTCGATTCTAAGTTCGACCCCGTTGACGGATCACCAAGTGATAAAAGAGATGACCGAGGCCGAGGAGAGATGCAGAATGATTAAGAAAGATATCGAAGAGACGAAGAAACAGATCAGCGAAATGAAACACGTAAATAATAATATCGTTCAAATAAATTGCTGATGATGCCCTTCTAGCTTTGTTTGCACCAATTCTTCCTTTTTACTGTTTCAGAAACAAAATTTGTCGGAGGAGGATACGAAGAAATTACAGGAGAAGCAGTCCTCGATCCTGGCAAAAATGAAGGAATTCGACGAGATAACGAGAAGAATTCAACGGGTCGTGGGTCTCTCCGATCCGTCTAGTCGAACCTTTGCAAAAATGTTCGAACTGTTGCCTTATCCTCATCAGAGGGGAGACGGGCCCGAGAGTGTCGCAGCAAAGGAGAAAAAATCGGAAACGGGAATAAAAGGGGCTGAAATTGGATTAGATTCTTACGAGGACGGTCACTTTGAATTGCCCGGGCCAGAATATCCGGAAGACAAGTTACTATCTTTTCAATCTTCCTTTTTCCCTATCTTTCATTAATTACGTGTATTTTCATTTAATTTAGTTCCATTAAATTTAATCGATTAAACATTTTTAGACTCCCCAGGGCGATCGTTTGTGGTTTTACTGAGGACAAAATTCCAAAAATTGTTATACCGGACAGTCGTCCAAGAAGCACTCGGTGCTTGAGAAATTTGACTGGAAAGTTGAGCGAGTCTCTTAGCATGCAAGATAAACTTGCCCAGGAAAATGCAATGCTCGAGAGTGGCAGGTGATAGGACCTCTCGTTAAAATATTATTTCAACGAAAACGTATGGAAAATTGACAAATTATTTTTTTCTTCTCTTTCTCATCAAATTTCACCAATTTTTCTCGTACACACCCGTTGTGTATGTTTTTTTTCTTCTGTGCTAAAAATGATAGATAAAAAACAAAAGTAACATTGCCAAGAAGTTGGCAGCGTGTTAGAAAATAGGAAAAAAAAAAAGAAAATTTGAGAATCGCTGGTCGCTCCGGTGATCGGGGGGCGTTTTTCTTTCGATCGGCGAACCTTTTTGGTTCGCTATTTTTCATTTTCCGCGAAATATATAGCCTCCTCTCGATCATCGTGGTTGCTAGCGGTGCGCGAAGATCATATTTTAACGGGTAAGAAACGTCGCTCCAGATACAAGCTCGAGGAAGCTCTCCTCGAGAAGGACAACACGCTTGACAGTCTGCAGAGACAGGTATGCGGTCTTCAGGCTGAGATGAGAATAGTTGTCAAAGAGAATACGGAGTTGAATCGTCAGCTAGCCTCTTTGAATAATAGCCAACGATACAATGGAATTCCAGCTTGTTGTTGTTCCTCGATCACGAATAATAATTCGCCACGTTCGAGCAATCGCCAGCAGAGCTCTTACTCGTACGCGAGCTCGCCACGCAGGGAGGACGAATCCTGCCGTTGTACGCACTGCTTGAAAGACCGTTACGAACTGGAAAGTCGTCAAGCCGGTGGTTATTTGCATAATCGAAAAATTTCAATAATTGTATTTGAAAACGTACAATACGAGTTTTATGATGAATTTTGAAGTAAACCCGGGAAATTCGCCGAGGCTCTCGGGTGGAGGATCGAGGGAGGGTTTTCACTCGTCATCTTGTCCCCCGTCCGAGCGAGGAATGTGTTGTCGAGGTCCAGCCGGTGGGAAACTCGGCGGCACGGGCGGCCGACCTTGTCCTGCGTTGGAAAATCAGTCGATGAGTTATGGAATGAATACGAAAGAGCTCGTAAGCCGTATGGAAAGCCTGTAGTTGTTACGAATGATTGAAAAGAAAGCAGGAAAATATGTAGTTTGTTAGGCCCAGCAGCTCGAAAGCATGCAGAGCGACGTTCGGAACATGCAGATGCAACTGGCGAACGTTCATCGTGAGAGGCAGCAATTGGAGCAACAAAAAAACTTGCTCAAGTGCACGGGTCCTTGTGCCCCTTGTTCCTGTTGTCCCCCCGGAGTTTCGCAGTGTCTGTTAACGGGACAGGGACAGCAGAGTCAGCAGCAACCGAGTCTCGTCCCCTGCGTCTCCGGATCCTCTCCTCAAACACAGCGAGCCGACGTTTCATTTTCAACCTCCATCCAGGCCAAGGTACACACTTTGTTCCTGCACAAAAATCAACAAAAGTACAAAATGTGCCTAATAAAGAATCAATAAATCACAGATGGGCCAAGAAACACAGTCTTGCTCCGGAATTTGTGTCAACGCACCCATGGTAATCCTTCAACTTTTCAAATTCATTTAAACAATAGCAAATTAATATTATTTATTTAATCTGAATAAGGGTGCGAGCACATGTCCGCAACAACAATTGCGTGATCTTCGGGAGCAATACGCGAGATTGCAGGAAGATTACAAGAACAAACTCTGCGAGGTTTCATGCTTGAGAAGCGAGGTTGAAAAAATGAGGCAGGAAACGCGCGAGGCAAAGGAAGAGCGTGAAAAAATTGAGTCTCGTTTCTCCGAAATGGAGGGTCGCGTTAGAACGATGCAATTCGATAAATCACGATTTCACGGTAACGATTTCTTCAAATAATAACTATGACAACATTTTGGTTTAATTACTTTTGATGAAATTCAGGGAGCAAAGAGCAGACGGTGGAACAGGAGCAGGCCTTGCTGGTCGCGAAACAACGATATCGCGAGGCTCAAGATGAGCTCGAAGAACTCCGGGGTCTTATTCAGGATCAGGCCACACAATTGGAAGACTATCGCAACAAATATCTGCAGGCTCAGGAACAGGTTGAGGAGCAAAAGCGTCAGCTTAGTCTTATGGAAATGGATAATGCCAGAATGAATGAAAACGTCAATCTAGAAATAGGACGAGTTAAAGTATGAATTATCGAATATTTCTACTTAAGGTAGTTCTATCAAGAAATCATTTTCTTAGGATTTTGTTAAAAATTTGCAAAAACCTTCTTTGATACAATATGCAATTGTATATAAAATTTAAAGAGGTTTCACTACGTAAAACTCGAAATATTTATTGTCAAAAATCACTATTTTCTGCAGTCTCCCATAAGAGCACGTGTTAAATATTGCGATCTTCAATTCTTGATATCTTGACTTCTGGGTAGTAGAACTTGTTGAAATTTTGCACAGCTCTTTATTGCACTTCGAAGAAGCTTATCTTAGTTTTTTAAAAAAATCCTAAGATTGTGATTTTTTTAATTTTCATACATACGTAACAAGTACAGGTGACCTTGGATGAACTTGAATTTTGAGTATGTTGTTCTTGAAATAATTTGCAACAACTTTTTTTTAATAAACTTTTGCTCAAAAACCACATGGTATCGAGATAATATGATATAAAAACTTTTGTTTTGACTGTACTGATAGAACTACCTTAAGGTGTTTCGGTACACATAACGAAATGATAAAAATTTGTTCAAATTTGGAGAGGATATTTTTTCATATGAAATGCGTAAACACGAATTTTTTTAGAATTTTCGTCTACGTATTTTCCCAACAATTGAACCATTAAATATCATTTTTTAGACAATATAGCAATATACGTTCTGTGTATAAGAATGTAATTTTAACACTCGATTACTCGAAAACAATGTAGACGATGATTTTTTCTGAATTTATATAAATTTCTTTAGTGACAAAGAACGTTCTTTCAAATTTTCATCGTGTTCTTAACAAATTTCGATTCCCTATACTTTTAGCATGTAAAACTTCATTTATTTTCGCCAGCTGTACCGAAACCCCTTAATACAGACATATAATGTTGAAATATGAATATCCTACTATTTACCTTTCGTAAAATTTAGAATCAATTTAATGAAAAATTGGCCGAGTTTGCTCACTTACCGGACATCCTGATGCAAACTCATGCGAAGCTGCAAGAAGTTCAACAGATGCGTCTCATAGCGGAGAGAAACTGCGAGGATCTTTCTCGCGAATTGTTGTCGTGCAAAGACAAGCTGAACACACTGACGAGTCAGTTGAACATGATGAGGAGCGATAACACGAGTGCACAGGACGCTGGCTCTGGACGGTTGGAGGAGCTCGACAAGAAGAACCACGAACTGAGGAATGAGAACGAGCGGATGAAGGCCTCGATGGCGAGGTACGAGGAGCAGGAATCCCAGCTGCAGATGAGACTCGACGAGAAGATGCACGAGATCGTCCAACTGACTTCGATGCTCGAGGAGGTCCGAGAGGATTCCGCGAGGCAGGTCGCCAGGACGAAAGAACGTTGCGAGACCGTGAGAAAAGCGATGCAGGGACAGATCGCCGAGATGGAAAAACAATTGGCGCAGTGCCGGGCCACAGCTCGCGCCGCTCAAAAAGACAGAGACGAGGTAATTTCTCTCTCTCTCTCTCGAGGGATCAAATGCGAGGCTAAAGAAACAATTTGTTTTTTCTCTCCTTTCAGATACGACAGAAGATGCAGGGCCAGATAAATAATCTGGTGGAGGCGTTTGAGCAGGCACAGGGCCGTATTCGTTCCCTTCAGGGACACGTAAATTATCTCAAGACTTCTTACAGCAATATTTTCAATGCCGGGGGCGGTCAGGGTGAACCGGCGATCGGGTACATGTCCGGTGACGCCGTAGGTCAGGGTTACGACGCGTGTGATTGCAACTACTGAGGGAAAATTAATTCAGAATTTTTGTCTACTTCTTTAACGAGAGCTTTACTTTTTAGTGATTTTTATCCCCCTCTTTTTCACTTTTTCATCGGTCACTCTATTTTTACTCATGTATACTCAATAAACCGTTGATTCACTTTTCTTAGTTTCTTATCGTCTAACAGTAGAAAAAGAAAGATAACATTTAAGTCTATTTAAATAAGAGCTACCGTAACATGGATGTAGGCGAAATTATTTACACTTAAGCAGGAATGAAATTCGACAAGACAAGCTTGTCCATTACCGCGATAAATTTGATAAAATGTCAAGTCTTTACTGCTAATAGTGTCCTCTTGTTTTTTCTTCTTATGAGCATCCAAGCTATGCTATTTCAGTTAATCGGTTCCAATTTGCTTCAATTTTTGAAGCATAGCAAACAATGATCTGGTACGCATCTGTATCTGTTCCACATCCTCTTGAAGAATTTCCAACTGGTTGTTAACCGTTGCTCTTATCTCATGAACGTCGCAGGAGCTGCAAAAACGAAAAAGTTGAAGAAAATTATTGAATCCAGGAGAGAAAGGGGTTTATTGTTTTCTTTCTTTACCTGTCATTGGCGAGCCTGTTGCAGGAGGAATTCGGAGTCGTCGGACACAGATGGGGTTGCTTCGAGCAGGATGCTTTGTTTGACGCGGGAGAGCAGGGAGTTACGACTATCTTGGGTGTTGCGTTCGGCAAGTTTGCTCCGGACAGGTTGCTCGCGTTGTGAGGATCCTTGCAACCGCCGCAGCCTCGCAGCAGGTCTGTGATAAGATCCCGCAACTTTTTACCGGTGACCCTTCGCCTTTTTGTCTGCAAATGAAAGCAAGCGCGTCATTCGCTCCGTGCCATACTTGAATAGAATCAATATTTAAAAAATGAAATTGAGAATGAACCTCTGGTGGTTCGATGGGACTGTCGCTCGATAAGAGAGGTTCCCCATCGTCGTCGTCGTCGCCGCAGGAAATCGTATGACTGCAGGAACTATGAAGATTTCCTTGATGACAGTTGTGTCTTCGAGGCTCGACTGTCACGCCACACGAGCACGTGTTGCAGTTACAGGAAGAAGTACTTATTTTCGTTTGATGAAAATCTTGTCCGTGATGCGATGCGTGGCTCTGTAATCTCCCTTGTTGCTTCGGAATCGAGTTGTACGAGGTGTGGTGTCTGCACTTGTCGCAATCTGCCAGGATGTTCGACAACGTCTCGTACATGGTTGATTCGTCGATCATCTCGTTCTCACAATCGCACCCTTTCTCATTCATAAGCGTACTGTGAACGCAGCACGAATGTATGACCTTGGGCAAAAGTTCGCAACTCGGCAGTCTCGTGCGTTGTTTCCGGTGGGAAGCGCAATACTGGCAGTGGCAGCATTTGTAATCCGTACATGGAATCTCGTAGTGTTGTTCGTTGTCGTCACTGCTGTTTCTTGAAAAATTTGCCGCGGCTGAACGAAGATACTTGGCTATTCCCGATTTGCTGAATTTCGGCGATACTCTTTTCTTCGATGAGCAACAAGACGAAGCGTTCAAGTGATTCTTTGCGTACGGAGTGCTCTGACAACTGAAGGACGACCTCGGAACGAACGCGCTATCCTGCTTTCCCGATTCCTGGCTATTATTCTCTGCAATTCCTTCCATCGGGTCCTCGATCTAAAACAGAGTATACATTTTAGTTTAACATCAGCTTGGGCGATCTAAGATCTTATTTTCTAACAAGTATGTTACAAAATTAAACGTTAATTAAAAAAATTGAATATCGGTATTATTTGATCATTTAAAATGTTTAAATTACCTCTTTTCCATAAACATTTATAATTCCATCAATTTTGCGCATTCTTATTTCAATGTCGCCGAGCAGGAATGGTCCGCACTCGTGAATATTCCCATTTTTGACCGTTTCTTCGTTCGAGTCAGAGTCTTGAGCCTGTATCAGGAAGCTGCGTTCTTTCCTGTATGGATCATCGTGATAGACGAAGTATTTTATGTTTTCTGAGGCGTAATGATCTGGTACTTGTTCCGTTGCGCGCTCCGGGTCCGCGCTGCTGTTTTTCTCATCAGTTCGATTGCTGCCGACAGCAGTGGCTCGTTCTTTCCTCATCTCGGTCCAAACATCTGCGGCAGAATTTGAGCTTGTCTTTCGTCGCGTTTCACCAGGTGTGCAGGGAATTTTGAAAGATTCCGTGGGGTCGAGCGTATCTGAGATTTTGCGCTTTTTCGCTCTGGAGGTGCTCGCGTCGCCGTTCCCTGTAATCGTAGAATCAACGGTCGGACGCTTCGACCGATCGTGCTCGACGACGTTGGCGTGAATATTTTTCGTCTCATCGACGGTTCGACGTTCACCGCTCCGCTTCGAACGACCTTGAGTCAAGCTTGCGAGTGTCTGAAGTATTCTCGAGCTCGTTAAGAACGAGCACGACATCGGTCGTTCCTCGACCGTTGCGCTGTCTTCCGTGGGTACGGTGTCCATGCTCGGTACGGTCGACATTTCTATGGTGCATGTGCTCTCGGAGAACTTCTCGATGGAGCTGAAACCCGCCGATGTCGAAGCTGTTTCCGATTTACCGTTTGACACATCCATCTTTTCGGTCTGAATCGAAGCAACCGACGTTTCCGGTCGCACGTTGCTTCTCCGGAATTCCGCGAATTTGTTCTTGACCTGTTTTAATTCTTCTTCAAGGTTTTTATTCTTCAGAACTGAGTTCTGATACGCTTGCTTCAAGCTATCGATCGACGCTTCATACTGCTCGATATTTTTTTTCAAATCTTCGAGCTCACGTTTCAAGTTTTTTTTCTCGTTTAGAACCTTCTGATGAATCTCGCTATCGACCTGCGAATATCCTCTTCTTTTAACAGGCTCATCATTTGTCAATCTACGAAGATTCCAGGCAGTCAATTGCACCGCGTTGTTCGAGTGCTCCGTTGTTCTCTCATCGATAATCATCTCCTCGATGGGCCTCTCCTTGTCGTCGTGCTCGTTCTCTTCGTTATTGTTCCGACAGGAAGAAGAATTTTCAACGTTCATCGTTGAAGATTTTCCACCGTTCGCGAATTCCTCGTAGCTGACCGAGCTGACGTTCGTGATTGCCGCAATCTGTTCCTGTCCGTTCGTCTCGAGAACCATTTCCGTCTCGATTATTCCATCATTCTCAGCATGATCCGTCAGTCCATTGACTTTGGCAGCCTTGTTCGAATACTCGGAAGCGAGATTTTGCGGACAGCAATCGAGATTCGCCCTCTTCTTGTTCTCCTCAGTCTCTTTTATCCCCGCAACGACGTTAGTCGACATCCGTTGGGATTTCTCATTTATCTCGAGAGGATTGCCGTAATTTTCTTCTGTCAAATTGTGCCCGTCGTTCCTCGCTAATTCGTCGATTGCATTCTGCGCGTAGTCCTTCATTATCTTTTTATTTGGGTCAAGTGTTAAAATTTCAGCAATGTCGTCCCGTGAATCGACGGCCGGCGATTTCGTCTCCTGACAATTTTCGCGATTCAAACGTTCGGTCGAGTTTCTATTGCTCTGCTTTCTCATCGCTTCGATGTAGAGCTTCACCTTGCTCGGCACGTGATCGTATTTTACCGTACGTGGCGGTTTTTTTCGTATGAGAAGAGGATCCTCGAGGGATTCTTGAATAATTGGACGCGATAACGGCAGATCGGAGGAACCACTGATATTTGTGCATCGTCTTTTACCAACGAAACGCGAGAGATTGCCGCGCGAATTGGTCATATCCTGCAACGATCTGCTTCGCTCTTTGTGGTGTTTCTCGAGACCGCCGTCGTATCGGAGAACAAAGTCGTCCGACGATCTTTCAAATTGTTCCGGCTCTATGTCGCCGTCACTTTCCTCCTCCTCCTCCTCGTCCTCGTCGTCCTCCTCCTCATCGTTACAAAAGTCACCCTCGTTCTCGTCCTCTTCCTCTTCTTCCATATCCATCTCTTCTAAATAATTATTACACATGAGATAATTTGAAAATTGTTCCTAATTAAGATAGTTCGGTCGAGTTGGGCCAAAGTCAACTTCATCTGTAATTTATTTTTATTTATGTACATTATGTACCATAAAGGCTATGATAAATTTCATTGTTTAACAACAAAATGTTATAAAATTGTTTTAGGCTTCTTAATAATAAGCCAATAATTAATACTCGGAAATAATGACGACTGAATTTGACTAGCGTACATGACCTGAGATATTCCACATGAAATTTCGACCAATGCTTGGAAGAGGCTGTTTTTTCGTTAAAAAATGTTTAACTTTGGACAAAGAAAAATATTTTTTTTTTCAACTTTTTTATATACTAAAGTTAAGCAAATATTTAGTATTATAATTATAAGCAATAAAAAATTTAGTCTATGAATAAGGATTTCAGTACGGTGCACTTGACCAAATCCAAACAAAGCTCGTGTGATTGCATCGCCATGTTATTTTCACTAACCCTGTGGTAAATTAACTGAAATTGTTGATAAATAGCTTTCTAAGATATCAATGATTATAGTGGTAAGTTTTTTTTGGCCATTAAACAATTAACTTTCGATATAAATTGAAATTTAGATAGTTGGCGTGTCATCCGAGCCTTATGCGCTGTAATAGTAATGCAGCATTATTTATTAATTATGCCCAAACTATGAGGTAAATTGATTTGAAATTTGGTAGACACATAAAGCAGAGTTAGCTCTTTCGATTAGATGTAAAAAACACATGGTGTTAAACGTGAACCCTGATTCGTCCGAACTACCTTAAATAACGAATAAACGTTTTTTTTATATCTTATAAGACTTCAAGTTACCTTCTGAATCGTAATCTTCCATCATGTCCTCAGAGGAGACGACGCAGACGCTGTCCGCTCCGTGCTCGCTGGGATACGGACTGGAAGCCTTTTCGTCGCTTTCATTTTGATTCTCAGCCTGCTGAGCAATCACCTGCTCCACCTTGGATTCTTCCGGCCTGGATAAACTGTTTAAGCTCACGTAGGATGGCATTTCTTCCTCTTCGAGCATCGCCGGCTCTGTCTCGACACTGCTGTTCCCTTGCGTTGTTTCATCCGGCTGCTCAGTCTTTTCAAGTTCTTTGACGCCTGGCTCTTCGTCCGTAGGAGACTCTTCCACCGTCGACATTTTTGTAGAAATATCTGTATAAATATTTTTCACACAATTACACAATAAACATTATTTCTATCATCATTGTTTAATATTATATGGTCAAGAGTTTGTCCATCGACGCTATTCATTTCGCCTTCGATAATTGCACATTGAAAAAAAAAAAAGTCTGTGTTGTTAGGCGGCCATAATGGCGCTCCCGGTTCGCTACATCACTGTTGTAGCCGGCTTTTTATTTTATTTCATTCCGTTGAGACAGCATCGGGGTAAAAGTATTAGTTTTTGTTAAAATTAAAAATGAAATGAAATAAATAAGTCGTACTGTTTACGCACGATTTTGGTGAATCTTGTTGAAGAGTCAATAAAAAAATGTCCGGAACGCCGCTAAACAATGCCAGAGAGGTAGCAGGGTATCGAATGATTCGCTATGTTTTTGTTTCGGACGATCGCCTTTCGAAATCACATGTTGCAAGTAGGTATGAAAATATAGCGGTGGAAACTCGAGTGACTCGGAGGATGTTCGATATTCACAAATGAACGAATGCTGAATAATTGTTAATGATTCTAATGGTAACGCTCTCCGGCTGTGCGATAACGGCGAAGTGCGTATATATTTTACGAAATGATGGAACAGGACCTGTCTCGTTGTCCGTGAATGCGAGGAACGCGAAAAAAAACTTTGTTTTTTGCGGAATGGCGGAATTGGACCGGTGAACGCGGAACATGCGAGGATTCGACGAGACAACAGCTGAGCTCGGCAACGTGGAGATCCATAACAGTGAATTATTAGCGAATCAAAATATTCACAATGTCATCCGGCGATGCAGGATTATCGATAACAATTGAATTTGGGTGAATACTCGAAATTCACTTTGTTTACGAATCACGCGACTTACCGGCTTTTTTTTCTAGTGGCGGAGCGGAGCTGCTGTTCAATAAAAAGAAACTACACGAGATCAATTTACCCAGCAACGAAGACTGTGAGTTGGAGAGATTTTTAATCAATAATTAGACCAAGAGGAATTTATCTATAATGTCTTTAACCGATCTTCCATTTTTTCAGGGACACTAAAAAAGCTGCTGCACTGGATTCGCGATAACTTGCTGACAGAGAGAGAAGAGCTCTTTCTCCAAGACGACACAGTGTGAGTACCCAGATTACCCCCGTTCAATCCGATAATTACGTGTAAAATAATATCGATCTATTTCGTATTCGAAAAATATTTAATTCGTATTCTTTACCTCTTTAAAAAATGTAACGAATGAAACGTGTTGCGCGCGGGATTCGCGAGACTCGTGCTCGCGCTCGGAACAAAGATGGCGCCTGATAAAAGCTATTGGTTCCTGCCGAAGGGCGCTGCTGTTTCGAAATTTTTTCTCCGAACGCTTCGCTTCTGGGCGTGTTCCACATGCGATCGCGAAGCTCGTGGCAGTCTTCGCGCCGGTAATGGAACGGGTGTATACGTCCAATGAAAAGCGTGAAAAGTACGTACTGGACCATGACCGTGAGCTCCGCGGTCGCAGATGGAACACACCCTCTGTCGTTACAATAAATACATACCCACAATACCCTGCTTCGGTGTATACTTCCGCATTCGAAAATTTTTAGCGTTATTAGAAAAAGTTTGTTTATGAACCAGTGCCATCGCGTCCGTAGAAATTGTTTAAAAAAAAAAAATTTCTCTCCTTCACAGACGGCCCGGAATACTCGTTTTGGTCAACGATGCCGATTGGGAATTATTGGTAAGTTGAAAAAATAAATATAATAATTATTATTAGCGAATAATATTGGCGGCGTCCCTCGAAGCGTCCGATATGCGGTACGTGAAAATGCTCGCATTAGAAATACAATGAACAAACGGAAATAAGATAATGAAAGGGTTATTAAATTATCATTATATTATCAAAAAGGTATTTTATGGTGGCAAGATAAAAAGTAACCAAGTTATTATAATGTATATAAAAAAATATTACAAAATATAAAAAATATGCAATATTAATCGCAAATGCGCATAGAGTGAGCGAGAATAAAGTAAGTAAATTAAGGTAGTTCTATAGTTTTATCAATTATTTAGGAATTTGTTGAAAATTGGCACAGCTATTCTTTGACACATTATACGCATATGCGTACCAAATTTAAAAAGGTTTCACCACGTAGAAATTGAGATATTTATTGTTAAAAATCCCTATTTTCAGTCCTTTCCCATAAGAGCCTGTGTTAAATACATGTTGCCATTTTAAATCTTAAATATCTTGAAATCTAGATGGTGAAACTTCTTGAAATTTTGCACATCTCTTTATTGTACTTGAAAGAAGCTTCCTCAAGTTTTTTTTTACAATCCTAAGAATATGAATTTTTTAATTTTCATAAGTACGTAGCAAGTACAAGTCACCTTGGATGACCTTGAATTTTGAGTATGTTGTTACTGAAACGATATGCAACAACTTTTCTTCGTAAACTTAAGCTCTAAAATCACATGGTATGGAGATAAATTGAAATAAAAACTTTTTATTTGACTGTACCTATAGAACTACCTTAAGGTATTTCTACCGCGACAGTCCGTTCAAAAATTTGCTTCCTATGTAAAGTAAAGATAAAATCATCAGTTGAAATTTTTTTCTATAGATTTAAAAAAAAAAGATAAACCTTCTTTGATGCTGTATACAGGTTGGTGCCAAATTTTGAAAGGTTTCTCTATCCAGATATCAGGATATTTCATGTTGAAAATCACATTTTTTAACACAGGCTCTTATGGAAAGTTACAAAAAGATATGATCTTCCACAACAAATATCTCGTCTTCTAGGTAGAGAAACTTTTTAAAATTTGACACACACTTGAGCACCATGTTAAAGAACATATGTACAAAGTTTTAAGAAATTCTATA
>JAPYYW010003411.1:0-21713 GCA_030522545.1 Cremastinae sp. A BG-2022a | reverse complement strand
GTGGTGAAACCTCTTAAAATTTGGTACGCATATACGAAACGTATCAAAGAATGGCTGTACCAATTTTCAACAAATTCCTAAATAATCGATAAAACTATACAACTATCTTAAAGAATCAAAAATAGGAAAATCTCAAAATTTCAAGCATTGATATCTTTTCGTGTCCTTGACGACATCGAATTGATAATAATTCCTGAAAATTTTTGCAAGACGAAATGAATGATTCAAATATCAAGGTTATTATTTCCAAAGCAGCGCACGTTGAATTTTTTTAAATAAGTAGAGCTTAGCCAAAAGTTAATGCGCTCTATCTCGATGAATAGATTATAGGCCTCATGTCTTTTTAATATAGATTACTGGCCTGAAATTAAAAACCTCGAGAACTTCCGGATCTCTTGATGATCGCAGAGGAGTTTCAAAATGCCGTAATAACGTGAATCTTTTTTTTTTCAAAAACAAGTTATGTAATGGGGAGCACGTGGGCGCTCTGGCAATGTCCGAGCCTGGCTCGGGCTCGGACGTCGTCTCGATGAAGCTTCGGGCTGAAAAACAAGGAGATCGTTATGTGCTTAATGGAAACAAATTTTGGATCACGAACGCACCTGACGCCGATGTACTCGTTGTTTACGCCCGCACCGATCCCAACGCGTCCAAGCCGCAGCACGGAATCACAGCTTTCATCGTTGAAAAGGAAATGGAAGGCTTCTCCACGGCGCAAAAACTCGACAAGCTCGGCATGCGAGGCTCCAACACGGCAGAACTGGTGTTTGAAAATTGCAGAGTTCCCGGTAAGCATATTTTACGTACGTCTGGAAAAACTTTTCCAAAATTAATGGTATGTAAAATAAAAATTCAACGAATATAAAAAGAACGATTAAATAAACAATCTTGTTTTTTTTTTCACTTAGCAAGCAACGTACTCGGAGAAGTTAACAAAGGAATTTATGTTCTGTTCAGTGGTTTAGACCTGGAGCGTCTCGTACTGGCTGGAGGTCCAGTCGGGTAAACATTTTTTATTCTGCTTCTCATTTCGAAAATTTGAAAATTATTTTGATGATTTTTTTGTGAAGTATTATGCAGGCGTGTTGCGATGTCGCTTTCGAATACGCCCATACGAGGAAACAATTTTCAAAACGGATAGCAGAGTTTCAGCTGATTCAGGTAAATTTTCTAACTCGTTGAAATATAATTATCATAGTGATATATTCATTTGTTAATATTGAAAAAATTACAGGGAAAGATCGCTGACATGTATACAAGACTAAGCGCATGTCGAAGTTACTTGTACTCCGTTGCTCGTGCTTGCGACACGGGCCACATAAATCGTAAGGATTGCGCCGCCGTAATTCTTTCTTGTGCTGAAAATGCAACCAAGACTGCCCTCGACGCCATACAGATTTTAGGTAAGTTGAATATTTTTCTATCACACAATCTGATTCAAAAATGAAAAAAATCGAAAAATGTTCATATCAACAGTATATCCAAACCATTTATTGGACTTGGACAAAACGTGCTTTGTATTTTTGTAATTTATTTTTAAATCTTAATGATTAAATATAAATTAATATACTATTTTTCGTTAGAACAATTAATAATTAATTCACATCCGTGATAATTGATACATAACGATATGTTTGTCAAATATTACAAAGTATTCTGCCAAACTTTACTAAATTTTAGGTATTTATTACCTAGCAAATATCTGCGAATCTACGTTATACTAAAATTTCTTTAAAATCTATTTGTTTCAAGGTGGAAATGGATATATAAATGATTACCCTACTGGACGATATTTGAGAGACGCGAAGCTCTACGAGATCGGTGCTGGCACCAGCGAGATAAGAAGAATGGTCATAAGCAGAGCGATCACGGAAGAATATTCATAAGATAATAGTTTTGGTAAAAATCATCTAGCCGTAATCAAAAAACTATTTTAAGGTAGTACTACGGAATAATCACCGACGGAATTGACTGCGTGGCTGGGGTGTGGCTTAGGCGGTCGCCCAAGTTAAGCAACGCTGTCCACGGACATTACTGCGATGGGTCACCACTCGCCCATCAAAATTCCGAGCGGGAGACGAGATTTTCTGGGTTCTCGAAGTAATATGCTTCGGAAAAACACAGAAAAACATCGTCGACTGTATCGACACGCGTTAAGGAGGGAAAAAAAGACAATGGAATACGGAAAAACAGGAAAAATCGGCACGGAATGCGGAGTAGGAAAAAATGGAATACGGAAAAAACAGGAAAAATGCAATTCGGAAAAAACGGCAAGAAGTGGAGCAGGAATAATGAAATACGGAAAAACAAAAATAGGGGGTTTACGTTAAAAACTGTAATAGTTAAACGAAAGGAAAATACATAGAATAAAAATACTATGGAATAATCTATATCGTGTATTTGAGGCTAACTCAGGTTTGTTTTTCTCCGTACTATGTGATTTTTGTGCTTAAGTCAATTGAGAAAAGTTGTTACAAATTGTTTCAAGAACAGCATACTTGAAATTTAAGCTACGTACACATGAAAATCGTGAAAAAATAACCGTATAATCTTTTTAAAAAACTAAGGGAAGTTTCTCGATGCACTATCCAGTGCTGTACAAAATTTCAAGAAGTTTTATTCACAGGAAGTCGAGATATTTAGAGTTTTAACCATCTTTAGATTGCAATATTACGTGCTCTTATGGGACAGTAAAGGAAATTGTGATTTTCGCCAACAAATATCTCGTAAACGTATGAGTGAATCAGTTTGAAATTTTGTAAAGAGATGTACAGACATACAAATTGAAAGTATACCAAATTTGAGCTCGATTACGCGGTAACGTTTTTCCCGTAGTACTACCTTAAGGAATGAAAGATGTAAAAATTATTCTATGACGACAAACACTTTATAATTTTATATTATAAAATAAATTTATAGTAAAATGAATCGTCGTCTCTTTCGAGTTCATGACCGAGGCGTCGCTGGCAGTAATAATAGCGTATCGCTCATTGAGATACCATCGGACAGTAGCCAAATTCTTCGATTATAATCTCATCAACGGCCAATCATATTCGCCCCGGCGTTCATTAATATGCTCTACAGCGAGTTTTTCCGCTGACGGTAAATAAATATATCCAAATTAAATGAGTCACTAGAACAGTTAGCTGAAACCGACGAGTCCATGATTGATTAACCTTTAGCGCTATAGGTGGCTAATTTAAGTTTCGAAACGTTCACACCCCTATTTCCTCCGTACTCTCAGCTTCGCAGAGGCTCTCACTGGTTACTTCCTCACTGTCACCTATCCATTCTCCCGTGATTTTAAATCACTTATCGGAGATCCGTCACCGTACCTGGATCGTCGGTGGACCAGAGTCGAGGCGGTTGTGGGTAATTTTTTCTCGTCGCTCCAGGTGTCAACTCGTGGAAAATACGTCGAGGAGGACTTTCTGAAAAAAAAAATCAAATTCGAGTGCCAGTTAGGGAGAACGTGAAGATGTCCCTCAAGTTCTCCTTGGGAAATTTTTACGAGACTTATGTGAGTAGTTCAAGAATACGTGGTCAGTATTGTTTCTCCACGTTAAATGTCGAAATTTTCAAAATCGTCGTCCATCTGGAAAACTTTCGTTTTCTTAACTTTTTTCGACCTGAGATTTTTAGAGGCAATAATTGTGACAGGTCATGTCAAATTCAAATCTCTGTCAAAGTTCTAAAATTGATTTTTTCGTTGATGGAAGTTCATTTTTCATTTACTACGAGTTTTTTTTTTCATCGAATTACCTAGATACCAGTAAGTTTAAATATACATCGAAGCTCTTGATTCCCGAATCAATCGTTAACGCGGTATCCGGGTCGTTCTTTTTTTACGAAACGTCATTGACTAAACGATACTTTTAAAAAGATTTCGTTATACTGTATCAAATTTATTCCAAATACATTTTCTTATTAAAGAAAATTTTTGTATCGTGAAAATTATTGAATAGTGAAAAAAATCTAATTTTTTAAGCTCCGTATTTTGATCTACATTTTTTAATGAATTTTATTTTTATAAACTTATTTCTCCAAATAATTTACTTTTCCACCACTTTCTTCCTATTCCTTTTCAGTACAACACAGTAAATAAACAAAAATTTATTCTCTATGAAAATTTCTGAAAAATTTAGTAGTTACAAAATTAGACTGCAATGTGGAACATTTTATAGATGATAGGAAAAGAAACATCGATTTACCCGATTATTTTTTGTCTGTCTTAAAATCTCATTTCTCGTATACTTAATTCTAAAAAAAAATGTTTTTCTCGTAAGCTCTCTTTTGATCACTCTCAAGTATTATGGCAGACCTTTCAGTTTCAAAGAAAATTATTTTCCATGTGGTTTTCTGAAAGACAGAACATACATACTTTCCTTGAAATCTTTTGCGATCAAGAATGAAGTGTTGAAAAATATAAACGTTCGATTTTGCCGAACTATAAAACAAAAGTGAACGAAATTTTAAGAGTGAATTTAAACGAGAAAATCGAAAAGATCTTACGTGTCCACTAGAATGAGAGTTTTAATGATTAAAAATTAAAATTCGTGGTCACCGAATGTTCGAGAAATGAATTAAATTATAATCTTATATGATACCAATATAATAATAAATCCAAAAAAAATTATAAAAGAAGAAATTATTTTTCAATTATTTGCAATATAAAAATTTACATTTCATACGTCAAAAGAGTATCTCGTTTGACCAGTACGTATCGATGATACCTTCTTAAGGATGTTGTGTTCAAAATCGAAAATGATGAAAAATTTTTGAAAATTTTACATAATATATATTAAGTAATATCTCTAAAAAGTTGTGTAAAAATTTCACGACGGTTAGGAAGCTCCTCATTAAGATATTAATAGTTAAAAATGGCTATTTTGTACCTTCCCATAATAGCACATGTTTGAAGTTGCAATTTTGTATAATAAATATCTCATAATAAGTAACAAGCTTCCTAATTCAAGTGAAATTTTGCACTGAATTTTGTATGGCGTTAAAAAAGCTTCCTCTAATTTTTCAAAAAAATTTCATAATTTTTTTCGTGCAACCACATAGAGAGTAGACCTGTCAGCAGCAACTTTTCTTAACAAATTTTTACTCAAACAATTTCGTACGGGAATAAATGTTGTCAATGTTGCTAAGGAACGTTTATGCAAATTTAAAAAAAATTATCTTTAAAACCGCTAAATGCAAGTACCTCCTTAACATGAGCTTTTATGGCAAGCTCCGAAAAATTGCCATTTTCAATCATTAATATATCGATTTTGACACGATGAAATTTGTTCAAATTTAACACACGTTTCCCTACGATGCTAAGGAACGTTTATGCAAATAAAAAAAATTTTTCTTTAAAACCGCTAAATACAAGTACCTCCTTAACATGAGCTCTTATGGCAAGTTCCGAAAAATTGTGTTTTTCAATATTAAAAATCTCGATTTTGACACGGTGAGACTTCTTCAAATTTAACACACGCCTGCATACGACGCTAATGAACGTTTGTACAAATTAAAAAAAAATTATCTATAAAACCACTAAATGCAAGTACCTCCTTAAGCTCGAAGGAAGAATGTCCGAGTGGCGGATATCGCAGAGCTCGTTGAGGACAAAGGAGAGAGCGAATGTATGCCAATTGGAATTGAGGCCGAAGAGTAGAAGCATTTTCAGGGGCTCCCCCAGTTATTTCGTTTGGCAATAGCGCATCATTTCGTACCTTGAGGGCGCGCACGCTCGGTAAAATAATAGTGTGCGCAAAGCGGGGCTAAAGGCCCCTGTCAATGTGCAAGCTCGTTGAAGCATCGAGAGATCCCGTGGTGCACCAAAGTTGACAGTACTCGCCGAGTTACCAACACGGTTACGCACACCCGGCGGAGAGAGAGTGCTAGCTAGCTAGAATATACGGGCTTTGCCGAGAGCAGTGCAGATTGAAATTCTCTTAAATCTGCGTCCCGAGTTCTTTTATTAATTCCGAAGCTCAGTCTGTCCCGCACGGCCGTGACCACTTGTTCTCTCGGTGATATCTCTTTGTTCTCGCGTTATTCGCTCGTTGACTGTTCATCATCATTTCTTCGCCCAGGACGATCTGAAAAAAAAGGACACACTGTTGTTAGTTAAGAAAATTAACTTGAAAACACGTGAAAAAAGAGAAACGCGAGAAATTATAAATAAATATTGCTGATCGGAAATAACTCTTCAACGCGTCGTCCCAGTCAATCGGGACCTGCGACAACAGAAATTATGACGAAGAAACACACGGTTGTTGTTAAATTGCAAAGAAATCCTAATCGTCCTTGGGGCATTCGCATAGCCGGAGGTGCAGACTTGGGCACTCCGATCATCGTCACTCATGTGAGTTTCGAACTACTGACGATGTATGAGCAGTATTTTTTTTTAATGTATGAATTGGATACATTTTTGGAATATATTGTTCCTGAGTATATGAAAAAATTTCATGACAAATTTCAAATAATTTTTTTGTCCAAGAGTTATCGAAGTTGAAAACTGATTTTGAATTGCTTCTTAATTTGTGAAAAATTCGTCATTTTGCCTTGAAAATTAATTAAAAACGTGAGACAATTTGTACATTTTTTATCATTTGTAGACTGTATGTGTACGTATATGTACAAATGTACATTTTTTAAAAAAGAAATTCAAAAAGTTTCACTTTATAAATTATTTAATTGTTTAAATAATGGAAAATTTTTAAATTGTTGTAAAAATATGCTCAAGCTTCCAGATGACCTTACTGCAAAGACAAATAAGATTAGCAACTTTCAGAAAGAAAGACAGAGCTTGAATTTTATAAATTGAATATCACCAATTTACTTTTTGCTGGGATTTTATAGTTCGCAAATCCTTAAGAATTTATGAAAAACGTCGGAATGTGAGATGGATCAAAGATTTTGAAAATATCGAATCTGACACTTCGTTGACCTTGACCTATAGAGACAAATATTTTTATTCTTGATGGCCATTTGCCAATGAAATACTTTCCATTAATATTTTAAAATCCATTTAGCGATGATTGTTTTTACAAATTATTTTCATTATTAATTCGTCGTAAAGTGTGTATTTTTTTGTGATTACAAGATTTAACGAATTATTTTTATTTCTTTTTCTAAATAACAGTCGGAGAACGATGCGCTCCAGAAGGGTGACGTGATCAAGAAAATCGACGATTACGACGTTCGTGATGTGAGGCACGTGGACGCCCAATATCTCCTCAAAAATTCAGAGTCTGTAAAACTAGTCGTCGAAAGGTCTGAGCCGTCCTCCGATCGAGCATCGCGCATTTACACACCTCAACCTTCGATAATCGAGTCGATCGCGAACAGTGATGGGGCATCCCCGTTGATTAGTCTGTCAGAAACGTTCTGATTTTTATTCCTTACACTAAAATATTGCCTAAAATTAGCCTGCACGATAATTCTCTGACCGAAAGAAAATTTTGTCTTAACTCGTGTCTAATATTTTCTAGATAAATGAAAAAAAAAATGCTTTCAAGCGCCTCTTCGCACTGCGATCGAACGATATTCGCTGAGCCAAGGACACAACGAGAGAAAATACAAAGAAAACTCAGGCTACCTAATCATCTAACACTTTTTTTCCAATAACGAAAATTTATTCTTGCGATCACGGCATGACACTGAATATTTGTTCGTCCACTCTTGGATCTAATATTTAACGATTAAACAAAAGAATGCTCGTGCGATAAGAATTAAACGAATCTCGAGTATAGTGGCTTGAATTTTCTGGCTTCGATATCGCGGAGAAAGCTTGCGGGTGGTCGTGGTAATGTAAACGTCTGGCTCGACTTGACGCTAAATCCGTAATAGATTTTCTGGCGTGAAATTGATACGCTAGGAAAAGCAAAAAAACGTCGAATCTCCCGCGAGCTTTCTGTGCACTCTAACTATAAATTCGTAACTGCAAAAAAATAGGAAACATTAACAGAGCATTCTCAGGGCTCCAGGTCTTTCAACAAACATGTTCAAAAAATTGCATTTCTCTTTACGAAGTAAGAATTTTTCATGACTTTTTTTCATCGTGCGACAGGCCAAAGTCTGAGCTACCAAAAGTACTGCCAAAAAGCCCGCCCATCGAAGAATACAGGCCCTACTCGCCCGATCATTTCAATCTACCTCACGAGCATCTCGACGAAGTCCGCGAGGAGAGATACTACTTGTCACAGGTAAATTCATGAAATTTCCTTATCTATCGTGGCTCTTATTTCATTCTCGTGTATCACGATCTGGAAGAATTTCCTGAAAGACGAAAAAGCGATTCGTCCGGTGTCGAAAACCTCGATGTGCTCTTCGTGAGCGCGGATTAAACAGCGTCTGACGTTTTATAGTGGCGCGCGTGTCTCGGTGAAAGATGAGGACAGACGCCGGACGTCGTTAATCAATCTTCCGAAAGCTCTTCCCGAGATTGTCTCGACAACGATTAAAGTGTGTGTAATCGACAGCATCTGAAAACTGAGTTACCTATTATTCGAAACCTATCGAAGTACGATCGAAAAAATAGATGCTTAATAAAGCAGTATTAAATTTAAAAAAAAAGATCGGATTTTTAACATGGATATGAACATTTTCGTTTCAGAATAAAACGTTGACAATAACCAATAATCGAATTATCCATAAATCTGAATAACTTGAAGTACAAACGAAAAAATAATCATTAAAAAAGAATAATAGTTTCCCAAAATTGATGAAATTCGGATTTTATGATTTCTGTTGAAATGCAGGATGTTGATAGACCGACGTCGATGAAGCGACGTCGCGAGACGACCTATTGACAACCAGACGTTTTAACAAAAATTATGCAAGGGTACGTGGCAAACGCCTCGGGTATCTAAATATAGGATTAAGTCGAAGCGCTATTTTGACCGAAGCAACATGGTTCGGGTGTGTGGGTACGTTGATTCGAGAGCTGCTGAAAACAAAATGGTCTTGTGTACCGACTGTGCGTTTATAAGTATGCACGTCTATATGGCATTATATATATATGTATATAATGCAACAGCAAGTGTGTTAACGAGTATCGGGTTTTCCCGACAATCGTTGGCTCCGAAAACTTTATGACTCGAGAATGTCTCGAGAATCTTTTCTCATACAGCTAAGAATCGTTTGCCAATTTTTATCACACTGAGAAAAATAAATAAATAAATAAATAAATAAACGTGAATCGATTCGAATAAATGTCTGACCGTGTAGTGTCAACTCTACTAGTCGATTTTGAAATTGATTTTTTTTAATCAAATTAATTTCTTTCAAAATCTCTTCTTTTTTACCTTTAATCGTTTATTCAATCTGTACTATTTGCATGAATGTATAGATGGAATAAATAAGCATTTAAAATTTGTTTAATTTGTACAAAAATTAAAATTTGCCTTTGTAAAAGAATTAACAGTATAAAATGTTCTTTGAAACTAATAATATTGGTTATACAAATAGGCTTTTTGAAATAATTAAATATTTCACAAGCAATTTCAATCAATACAGCAGCAAGGTTGGACTGATTGAATCTAGAAAATTTTATTCAGCAATACGAGTTTTCTTAAATGAATCTTTTTTTCAGGATATAGAGATCGTGTTGCAAAAGATTCAAAATAAACGTTTCATCAAGTTTCTTTAATGGAAATTGATAAAATATTGAATATTGTTGCAGTCTCAGAAGTTATTCTAAAAGTGCTTCAATTTTCTAGTAAGTCTTTTTGTTTACTTGGACGAGAGAGGAAAAAGCATTTTTGTCGGGACACGGAGAACCGGCGCTCGGTCAGAAATGACAAATACGTTACATGTGTCCGATGGGCCATGACGATCTCGAAAATTTAGAGGCAAATTCGAGATTCTATAAATATTCTTTCGCATCGAGGAGAAAGCGAGAAAAATCGTTCGCTCCCATTTGTATCCAATAAAACTCGGAGTCCTGATTAAACTCCCCGGTGGTTGATTTCTCGAAGACTGAAAACAGAAAACAAAGTGAATTACTTCATAGAAGATTTTCACGAACAAAAATGAATTATTTGGAGAAACGATGAAGAAATACGAGTAACAAATAAATGAAAAATAATATCGAAAGAGGGGATATAAGAGAGAAAAGTGAAAAAGCGAATGGGACGACGAAGAGGAGAAAGAGAAGGGAATGGAAAAAATGAAGAATTGGATTTTGAGGGTGCGGGTTCCCGGCGTACGTCACGAGAATATCGCGCAACGACCACACCAAATAGCTTCGAGACGAAAAACGTAGGAGTTGAAGGTGCAGAGATATCGAAAATTTGGTGGATCGTGTGTGTGTGCCCGCGTACCATACCAACGAGCAGGAACGAGAAATCGCGGAGGGAGCGACCACTTCGTTTTAAACGCCAGAGTTAGTAGCCGCCTGCGCATCGAGCCAGCGCGTTATACGAGAACTTTTGAGAAGAGTGAGTCCTTCCGAAAATCGGCGTATCGCTCGAGCCATCCGGGCGTCCGATATTTCTCCAAATTTTGCACTGAACGACGAATTACGAGTCGGAGGATCAGGTCGAAATATTTCAAGTTTTTAACCAAGTATTCATTTTTGTAGAGTGTCCGAGCAAAAGAGAAATCAAAAGACGATTTTAAAATGCCGGGTTACGCGACGAGATACTATTACACCGTCGAGAAACAGCCCAAGGAGGAAGAAGCCGCTTCTTACTGGGTACGAAAAAAAAAAAAGAAAATAAGAGAGAAAATTGCGAGGCTTGTTGGCTTTTTGCAAAACTTGTACGAAACGTTGACTCGAGAGTGCAAGTCGATAACGGAAGTAACCAAGTAACGCTGAGAGATCTTTCATTAATTTCCATTAAAACGATATCTATATATATCTATTTTTGGGGCGCGTCCGTCCATTCGTCGCAGCGTCGCGTGAGCGCGCTTAAATTTTCTGTCACCGTATCGAATTTCTCGAGAGGCAGGTGGCCAAGCGAGAAGATTTAATGAAGTCGAAGAAAAAGCTATATGAATTGTCGGATCATTTTGATATAGCGTTGATTTTTCGTTTTCTTCATTATTCACACGAATATTCCCGTGGTCACAAATGGGAATAAGGGCGAACAATAATAACCAGAAGCACGGGAGAGACCGTTTGACCGAGTAACGCGAACCTTGACACTATTTCAAAACGCTCTCGATCTCGAACTTCAAAATTAGAGAAATTCCTCATCAAAAGCTCGCAAAGTCCGCCGTCAATTTTTTTTCTATATAAAAAGACTCGACGATGGCGAGAATATTGGATTGAAATTGGAGAACGATGACGACCGTGCTGCTGCCCATATTATAATAATGTTGCAATAAAACTCGACCGAGTGAGATTTTCGAATCCATCTCGCAGTGTTTCATCGTTTCAATATACACGCTATTTTCGTTTGCAAATCTGGGTTACTGAAACACACGGGGGGCGCTTTTTGCACGTATGTCCGAGCCATTAAATTATTTTTCACGCACTATCCGATGCGTGAAAAAAATTGAATATTCTCTTCAGCCGGGAAAGATGAAACTTCCTTACGAAAATAGACATCTGTTTCGTCAACCTGGAAAAGAAGAATGAAAATTGAGTGAAATTTGATCAGTATCAATGCGAAATAAAAATCATAAAATTTCGAGCAATTCAGTACCTTTGAAAACATGTTGAAAAATTGATCGATCGGTTTTACTGGCTGTGAGAATCGATTAGTTCGAGCGCATTAGGTAAATAGACGCAGAAACCGAAATACAATTTTTCAGAATAGGTCAGTCAGCGAGTCGATATTTCTAGCCGGGCAATCGTCTTCCCTCGTTAAGAAAATTCACAGCTCCAACAGCCAGGCGTTCGCTGAGCGTATAAACACCGAGAGCAGGAACAGCTGTTCGGATTTGCTTGCATTTCGAAGGAAAGGGGAGAGAGAGCGAGATAGGTAAAAAAGGAGAAGGAAGAATCGAGGGAAAAAAAGAGTGTTTGAAAGCGGGAAAGAGCGTATTGCGTTGCAAGCCTCGGTTTGGCCGAAATGCATTTGGCTCTCGATAAATCGTCAGCGTATCGCAGATGGAACAAGCTCGCGTTAAATTCTCTCATGCCGAATCATCAAAGACTCCCAGTTATCACAGCTCCGATGTTTATCGATGATTTACAACTTTTCCATCCTATTTGCCTCATAAAATTCATATCCATTAGCTTATCAGCCCCCGGCCACTTGTAATTAAGATCTCCGCAAATTGCTTTTCGCATATTCGTGCCAACTTCTCGTTTTCCCTAAAATTAATCGCGTCCAGTTTCTTCTTTTTTGCTCCCATGTCCGCAGATATGACAGCGAGAATTAAGCTAAAGAATCCCTCAAATTCGAAACTGAAGAAAACAAGTGTCAGCCAAGATTTTAACGTCTCCCCCCGTCTTGGCAATCGTTTATTTACCGAAATTGTTTCATCTCGCTTTTCCTCGAAGACGCCCGTTTCGCGAGGGATTCGGCGCATTCTCATTAAATCGCAAAAAAAATTGGCCAGTCGAGAAGAAGGATAACAGAGAATATTCACGAAAAGATGAGGAAAAAAAAGTGGGAGCTCCAGTAAATTTCTTCACGTGGCGCGCGTTGCTGGATTCGAGAGAGAAAAACAAAAGTGTCGCGAAAAATTTATTGAATCTCTCGTGATGTGGCAACTCACGAAGAGAGACACGCACGAGCTCACACACCCGAAGACAAATACGTCAAGAGTTCGCGGTATTTTTGCCAGCTCGGTTGGGCCTTCGTCTATTTCGAGAATCAACGTTGACTGTATTTTATAAAAGTCTTTCTGTATAACGGACATTATGTTTTTGACCTATTTATGACGAAAAAATCGCATAATCGTTAATAAATAATCGACGAGAAATCACGGATGATTCGCGCACGTGCGTCCTAGCGAGTAACGTGGACTCCAAAATGTGTAAACAAGAAAAAAAAATGAAGAATCTTTGTCGGAAAATTTCTCGGAGAGTTTCTCAACTCCAGACTGATAAATTATTTATAAATTATAAATAAATTTATTTATAGTTTTATCCAGTGCATTAAATTTACTGTACGTAAACACATGTTGCGCAATTTGCCCTTGAGACGTCACGATTTTCCGAGCATCAAAGTCACGACCCTTCAAATATAACTTCCTGTCCAAGAGCGCGCGAGTTCAACGCGACATCCAACAGGCGTTAACGCGCCGTTGAGACGTCTCTCGCTCTCGTAGCTCTTTTTCGTTCGCGTTTATAGATCCAACAATAAGAATAAAAACAGCGAACGCGGTTACCGGGAGAGTTTCAAAAGTTGTTACCGAGCTTTTACAGGTTTTCCCGGAGGCGAAATGAATGAGCAATGCCGTTGGGAGAACTCTGGTTGAACATTTGGAACAAAAAAGCGACCTTGGCCAATAAATCCGCGACGAATTTCAAGTTTAATGGAGCAGTGGACCGCGTATTCATCACTTCTGAGAAAATTTCGTAATTTTTGGGCATGAGGATTAAATTCACGTTGGACTTCTTGTGACGTAACGCTTTCAGAAGTTCCTTGCCAAGCTTTATCGCACCTGATCCTGCCTATATATCGAGCTTACGTAATTTTTTTTATTATTCTACTCTAACCCGGTGAATAATGGAATTTCGTTGGAGCCAGAAATTGCGAGAGAGCACAAAAGCAACGTGAATTTCCGGTGTTGAGAAAGCTCCAACAACGCTCTTCATAAAGTTTCACAAAATCGTTACCGAGTTATGAGCATTTTTCTCTTTCATCGCGGATACTTTGTCCAAACATTCGAGTTGCTTATTTTTTAACGCGTTGGACACAATTGTTGTTTTTCCGCGCAGTATTTTTCTTCTCCTTTTTTCGAAGCTGCGTCGACGAAGCTCTCGTAGCTGGTCGCAGGATTTTCGTCGCTCCTCCCTTCCGGCCCATGGATATCTTATTTTCGTCTCTCATCTCCGGGTGTTGGGAAAAAAATATGTATAGGTGACCGGCGTGCTTCGTGGTATCGCCTGGAAATTAATTGACGTCCCACGATCGCGATTGTTAGCCCCGGATTTTCTCTCGCCTCGATGTGCCTGTAATTGACGAAAAATTAACGAATATCATTTTATCTGATGGGTAGCTCAAGAGCCTAACGAGGATCGAAATTCTAATTGGGTGAGCAGCGTTGTTTTTTTTCAGGTCATCCAACCGTATCGAACTAAAATACGGTCTGCAACGTGAATAAAGTTATAATTAAATATATTTACGAAGCTCGGCGAATATCTTGTGCCCTCCACGCTTCTTTCTGGCCACGTTCCAAATTTTTGCCTCGAGAAAAATGAAAAAATGTTTTTATACTCTTGTATCGTGCCACTATTGTCGTCCAACTGCAGAATTTTGTTATTTGGAGGAAGTACAAGAAAAAAATACAGATACTTACTCGGTCGCAACAAAGTTTTGTTTGCACTGATTGCTTTTTCCGAAACGAAATTTGTTTTTGCGACAGAAAGCATAAAAAATATTGTATCGCAAAAGCTGGCAATATATTTTTTAATTTTCACTACACTGAGAGTTAAAGTATGGTAGATTTTTTTGTAAACTGATAACTATGCTAATTATTATAAAACTTAATATATTTTTAGATGCTGTCCATTATAATTAGTTCCCAGAAACACCGTTTATTTAAGAAAAATTCGAAAAATTTATATGTTTTGTAGAAAAAAAAAACAAATAGAATGAATGAAGAGTTGAGTAATTCCACCGTGTATTTTCTGAGATATTTTAAGTTTCAGTTTAGTACTTTTACACATCTAAATACATGATAAAGTAGTTCGATAGCAAAAACCGTTCAATTAAGAAAATTTTGAAAAAATTATATGTTTTGTAGAAAAAGAAAACAAATGGAATGAATGAAGAGTCGAGTAATTCCACCGTTTAGTTTTAAAGATATTCGAAGTTAAAACACATAACTTGAAAATGACATTTAAGAAAATTATGAAAAAATTAAAAAGATCAGAGTACCACCTACAGAAGTTATATAAAAAATGTCAGCATGATATACCGTCCAATTTTTAAGAAAAAAAATCATTTTAGTGGAAATTTTCCTTTTTTTCCATTTTGGAAAAAATGCAACACTCTCGAAGTTCAGTACAAGTGAAAAAAATTCGATAAAAATAGCATAAATATGTTTCTTATACGATTACTGTTAATATTATCAAAAATTCGCAATGTTCTACCTTCGTATGGACACTACGTAAATAAATGGTAATGGTGAAAAAAGTGAAAATATGAAATAAATATTGTAAAAATATGTAGTATTGTCAAAATACGTTATAAAATTGTAAAAATAATTAAAAAAAGTATATGTAAAAAATTGTTGATTTTTTCAGCCATATCGAACAACACCTCTGGTGCTGCCAGGCGCAAAGGTGAAGAAGGATGCTCCACTGGGCGAGTGCTATCTTCGCCACCATCCAAATCCAATGATCAGAGCCGCGCCGCATCACTATGAGATCGCTAATCCCGAGGTTGCTATGAAACAAAAAGTACGTAGATTCAGCATGTACTACAATCAGCATCACATGTACGTTTCGTATACCGTCATGCTAAATCCGGATAGAAAAAGGCAAAAAGATTTATCAACGGGCCCGTAAACGAGACGAGAAGTCAAAAAATGAGAAAAAAAAATGACGAAACGATCGCACTGTTTATCGAATTAGATATTAGCGTCCGATGTTTATTCATTCATCATATCACAAGGTCCCATCGCATAATTCACCCTCGCAGGATTTAAAATTATGATTAGAAAGAAAAAAAAATTAAAAAAAAGATTCAAGACAAATATTCAACTGCTTGATGAAACGTTTAGGTTGCGGAATCGGTTTTGCAGCGTGTCTTGGGACCGAACGAAGTTCCAAAGGTTTGCATCGTTATTTCTATGAATCGCTTTTGCTTAGAAAATAAATAAAAAATATGACCGAGCGAAGCGAGCCGAGGTTTTCTGTAACAGACTCACGAGAGAACATGTTTTTACAGAATTAAGGTAAACGTCTCAATAGTTGGACAGCTAAGGGTTTTTTCACTTTATCTTTTATTTTTTAATATTCAAACAAAAAAATCTATTTCAAATTCATATCTAAATTATTATCTGATATTTTAGCGATCCAAAAATCATTTTATGTGTTAATTTTAAACAATATTTCTGGTAAATTTATTTCTAATTGAGCGAGTTTTTTCCAATAAATTAACGTTGTGAAAAATAAACTTCATTGTATATAAAAAATAATCCATACGATTTTATTGAGAATAAAATAATTCAAATATTAAAAATAACATGGCGGAAATTGTCCAACTATTAGGACGTTTATCTTATTCTGATCCGGCTACGTTGATTGTGTTCTTGATCGATTCATCTTGTTTGATTTTTCAAGCTCACGAACGAGAGGCCTTTCGTTTTATTCTTTTTATTTATACGAAACATATAAGCTTTTACTTAACGCTACGTTTGACTTATTTATTTTTGCTGACTGCATTTATGGATGTCCCGAGAATAGAAGAATATTTAACGGAGATGAGAAGTGAAGACCAGAAGACGTGTGTGTGCCCCGATAAAATGATACGATTTGAAGTTACTACATTTTCATTGTACATAGATATCTGCGACTGGTAAAATATTCATTATTTCCATGTAACAAATATATAAATTATTAATACAGCATTGAAAAAGCAGCTGCGAATGCTTTCTTGTAATGTTACCCAGTCATCACCATGAATCATCTTGTGTTGAGTTTTTTTTTCGTTGAACTTACTAATTGATTTTGAAATTTGCAGAAAAAGAGTGCACTTTCGATAGTCGAATGTTTTTAATGTTAATTATCTACCCGTTGAAGAAAAAAAATGATAAATACCCAATTATAGCCACAAATTATTGTTGGCAGATTTTTTTTTCAAGATTTTTTTTTGCAGATTTTAACTGATAAATATTGAAAGTTATGGAATAACTCATTTTTTAATCCTCGAAAAAAATGAGTTACAAGAACCATTAAATTATCATCACGAATCGTTTTGTGTTGAGTCTCTTAAAATTTAATTTACTAATAAATTATTCTGAAAATAACTAAAAGTGCATTCACGATAATTGAACATTTGTAAAGCTCAATAAAGGTTGAAGTAAAACAAATGGATTTAAAAAATTCCTCAGTTATCACTACGAAAATGTTTGTGACGAATTTTTAATGAGACAAAGTTACCAATAAACGTTTAAAATTGTAAAAAAAAAGGTGAATTTGTGATAATTGAAAATTTTTTTAAGCTCATTATCTGTATCGAAGCCCGCGCAAAGAGCTTCGTGCATCGGAGAGAAAAACAAAGATTGAGCAACAATCGAATAAATAGCGCACAGCCCGATGATTATTCCACGTATGAATTGATTTTGTTTCGACAGGTTGTCCATAAGCAATTCAATTCTCCGATTGGACTCTACTCCGAACAAAATATCGCTGACACTATCAAGTGTCAGGCGTCGGCCGTTCCGTAAGTAACAAACATTTTTTGGCCTCCGAGCATAACGATATTGAATCAATAACCAATCGCATCATTCGAAAAAGTACAAACTACATATTTACAGCTTTTTTTAACACGCTAATCGGCGAACGGTAGCGAGTTAGCTGAATGTTGAACTTGTGATCACTTTGAGGCTTGCAACGTTGAAATTCAACGAAAAAAAAATACTTCCCACTTTTTCTTCAGTTAAGGATGTATGTCACGTAAAATCCGCAGTGTTTTTTTAAATTAGTCTTTTATGCGCAAATAATAATGGCAATAAATTTTGTATCCGAATAGTTATAAGAATATTTCTGTAAAAATATTCGCAACGATAGTTTTTTTTGCGTAGAAAGATCGAGGATAACTTATTTTTATAGAAAACATTTTTTCTTTTTAGCTACCTTACCATAGAACACACCAATTTTTCGCTTTTTCTTGCAATTTGATCGACTTCCGGTTAAAGTAACACAGAGTTAGATGTAATCTTGTATATATGCTAATTATTTGCTTTAAATGAACAATAAGATAATTTTTTTGTTTCAAACGTTGGGGAATAACTTTATATTGCTATAGATTCCAATCTCAACGAAAATTATGATAAACAAAATAGTGGGTACACATCTGTAAATCACAGTTTCATCAATAAAGTTTAGGGAAACCTTCATATTTTCATTCTTCAATATCTTTTTTAAACGATACTTTTTTCTTTTTCCAATCGATTCAGCTTGATTCAGTTTAACATAGATTTTTGATTCGCGAAAAGTTTGACTTATATCTACACATAAATGTGACATACATCCTTAAAATAAACTCGAAAAAAAGTCGAGCCCTCGAAGTAAATAATTGGTCGATTGATAAAATTGTAAAGAATTCGTTGAATAATATTTTTGAGGTTGGATTTCAACAGTGCGAATTTCATGTCGATAGCCTGCTGCGACATGAAATTTCGGTATGACGTAGCTTCAATAATTAATATCGAATTGGCTCGATGCAACTGAATTAATCAATGGCTTGAATCATCAGTAGCAGTAGTCAATTTAATTCAAAATTTAAAAAAAAAGACTGGCAAAATCTCTCTGACTCATCATAATATCGACACTGTCCAAAAAGTATAGAAAGTTTTGACATTTGAAATAAGAAACAACACAAAAGTGTCACTCTGTGAAGTCTGTCAAAATTTTCGCACGCGCATTTTTTTCCGTCAAGTAAAATTTTTGAATAAAGACAATTTGCATTGTGTTACCGTTCCAACGAAAAAAAAACAATCATTTTAAACGAAGTTGTTTTTTTTTTCTTCAAAGTTTCAAGCAGCACAAAAAGAAAAATTTATCCGTTTTTGTATTTTTTGGACACGATAACTTTCGCGTACTCTACGAGACTCGGCTCGGGCGTATATTCACACATACACGAAGAAAAAAAAACAAATTTTCCACTTGTTTTCACTGGCTGACGATATCGTTTCGTTTTTACAGAATTTTCGTAGACTTGTCCTTCTTAAAGCATAGAAGAGATATTCAAGAACAAGCGAGATTGATGAAAGAGGCTGCGGCCAAGGGATCTTCGAAGAATCCGTGGCCCCAATTCAATAAACCGATATAAGTCAAAAACTAGACAGAGCTCAAAAATACAAAAAGAAAGAAAAAAAAAGTATTTTCCCCGTCCTTCGAACATTATTGTACACGACACGATTTTCAGGCCAAAAAAACGACCGGACGCGTTACATTCTCCTCACAGGAAGCTCTCTTCGCACATACGAAAAGTAACAAAAGTCTTTTTCCCTCCAGTTTTAGCTTACAACACGATAACGTTTTCGCGAAAACACGCGTGATGCGAGAGTGTTTGTGAAAATTTTCTATCGTTTCGTAAGTAAAACACGAACACAGAGACACGAATGGAAGAAAAGAAAAGAGTACGAAACGAGCCAGGAGAGTTTGAGAATTGAAAAAAAAATAAATGTAAACAAAAGTCGATGTAAAGATCGAGAATAATAGTGCATGTGTAGAAATAATGGCCGTGATTGGTGCATTAATGATGAATGACAATAACCCTCAGTTGGTGAAGATTTTTATTCTAACCAAAAAAAAAAGTCTTACGGATCCATCAGGAAGCATCCGAAGGGAGTTCATCGGCGTTGTCCAAGGGCGAATGCTTTTTCTTTCGCGGCGAATGCTCACTCTCACTCTTCATTGACCGAATGTTTTTTACTTGCACGACTTTCTCATTTTTTTGTACACTCACGCACGCAATTGTGCTGCTGTTATTCCGACGATGAGCGATACGTGAATAATCCTGTGAAAAACACTTTTTGCGCGCTTGGGGCTGTCGTTCACTCGCAAAAACTTTACCGTTGACATTTTGGTGAATAAAAAGAGATATTCGTGTACAAACAATGCAGCAAGCAGGGCCCGATGAAATACGACCCGAGCAAGAGCGAGGCGTACAAAGCTCTCCAAGAGGAGGAAATGGAGATCGTTCAAGAAGTCAAGCAACCGGCACGTGGTGCCGTTTTCGCACCACAGAGAGCGAATCAACAGAGGGTGAGAATTCTATCAAAGAATAACAAATTAGTTCGTAGCGCGTCGTTATTTTATCGCATTTTTTTCAAAAGTGAACAAAATTTTCGTTAATGTGCTTGGTTTGTCAAATAAGCGTAGATATAGATTTCGTTAAAATTTTGCATAAACTTTCTTTGACGTCATATGTATATGTGTATACCAAATTTTAGAAAGTTTCACCGTACCGAAGTTGAGATATTCAAAGACAAATATCACATTTTTTTTGTACACTCGTGTTTGAACTACAATTTTTAAAATTTTGCAGAGTTTTATATAACATAGAAGAATATTTGTTTAATTTTTCAGAGAAATCTGTCGTAAAAAATTTGTTAATTATACACCAAGTATATATCTAGTATTTCTGACCTTGTAAAACCTTGAATTCAGAGTATGTTTTTTCATCAATTTGTAACAACTTTTCTTAATAAATTTAATCTCGCAAATCATTGTGATCGTCAGAAAAATGTCTTTCACTTCTCTACTCAAGACCATATTTTAAGTTAAATTTGGCGTTTTAAAACTGCAGAAGAGTTTTTTTTGAGTAAATTTATTCCAAAATAGTCAATTTTTTTTATTGGAGCCACATTCAAGGTAAAATACGAAAAAATAATGTCAAGAGTAGAAAAGTGAAGAGTACAGTTAACGTATTGCTGTTACGTATGAATAAAAATAATAAAAAAATCATAATCTTAGGATTTTTTTTTTTAATTTGAGGAAGCTTCTTTGAAATACAATAAAGAGTTAGTGCAAAATTTCAACAAGTTCCACTACCCAGAGAAGTCAAGATATCAATAGTTGAAGATCGCAATATTTAACACGTGCTCTTAGACTGCAGAAAATAGTGATTTTTGTCACTAAATATCTCGAGTTCTACGTAGTGAAACCTCTTTAAATTTAATATACAATTGCACATTGTATCAAAGAAGATTTATGTAAATTTTCAACAAAATCCTAAGAAAACGATCTTTCGATAGAACTATCTTAACGGCGTGTATTACCTCGTATTCGCGACACGAATAACAGCGAAAAAAAATAATTTCATTATTTTTCACAGATGTACCATCGACCACAGAAGAGTCCGATTTCATCCCACGTAAGTGTTATTCAAAGTCTAAAAAATATGGAAAAAATGTTAAAGTTTGGTTCTGTGCACGATACCGCGTTGGTCGGCGAAAAATGTGTACATATACTAAGCGATTGATACTATGTGGAAAGGGAACATTCGAAGAAGTAGATCCCTGTGAATATGTAAAAAATTGACTCGAAATTCCGTAGCGTTGGATGCGTAGCATGGTAAATTAATCCAATTCCATGTTTGTCTTTGATCAAGGGTGGAATGTATCGTCCCTTTCCTCTTCCTTTCGTAAAGGATCGCGTCAACGGCTACTAAATTTTCTCACGATTGTACGTTGAATTTAAGCTCTACTATTGCGCTACTATTGATCTCTCACACATATTTGCACACTAGGGTGTCCGTTATTTACCAAGTTGGTTATTTTGGCTTGGGTTCGGGCTAAATCTTTAGTTTTGGTCCTAAAATGAATTTTGAAAAAAAACCCCCTCCGATGCCGGGAAAGTCTGCCTAAATGACGATACTTTTTCCATTTAAATAACATGGGGATTTTGCACTTTTTAG
>JAPYYW010003410.1:0-18739 GCA_030522545.1 Cremastinae sp. A BG-2022a | reverse complement strand
AGATTCGCATCGTTTCTGAATGAATCGCCCTTAATAAAGCTGTTTTCATCAAGAGAAAGGTAAGACATTGAAAATTGAAATTTTCATGGGTCCACGAGATCCAGTGTGACTCACCAAATTTTTTGAAATTTTTTATCGATTTTAAGAGCCTATTCGATCGGAAAGTTCCCGCAAATAACCAACATGATAATTATCCGGGGTGAAATCCCAGAATTCATATTGAAAAATTAAAAAAAAAGGATCTCAATATGAATTCTTGGATTGCGCCCCGTATAAGTAATATTTTTGTTATCTGCAAGAAATTTTGCTATCAAATATTCTGTTTTAAAAAAGACATGAAACAATTTATCAATTTATAGAGCGCATTATACGAAATTGTATGAAGTATACGCTTAGAATTGTAAAACATCAATTCAAACACGTTGAAACGGAAAAAGCGGCCGCGCAGCGGCCGCGTTGCTTCTCGTTATATTTAAAAAGATATGAGACCTTTAATAAATTAATCAGAATAGAGCGCATTATGCGATGTTCTACGGAATATGCACCTAGAAGAATAGCAAAATATCAATTCAAACACGTCAAAAAAAGCGATCGCGTAGCGGCCGCGTTATCGCTCATTCCAAATAAAGCAATATGGTTTTAAAAGCTCTACTATAGTTGCATCGCAAATTGAGTGGTCGCTTTATGCAGGATATTCCACTAATTCAAATACATACATCGGTATACGATTATTTTCTGGATCAATGAAAATATTTGACTCTAATATTTGACTGTGAGTCATTCTAACCTTCTCTTATAAGGTTGCACGTTGGCTGCTCATCAGAGCCAACGTTGCAAATAAAGCGCAGGCAGCTATTCACCAATTTTTGAAACACGAGATTTTGCTGAGAAACAGAGAGGGAGAGAGACAGAGGTAGGAAGATGAGAAGAGGATGTCTGGTATAAGCTCAGGTCGCGTCGGGAAGGACGATGCGAAGGAGTCGAAGGAGCAGGGAAAGGGAGAGGTGGGCCAGAGGCGAGAGCAGAAGCACACGCGGCGGCATCGTGGCGGAGAAAGAGACAGAGACGAGGCCGCGAGGAAGAGAGAGAGAGAGAGAGAGAAAGAGAGAACGGCGTTTTCTCGCGCCACCAACGTTGCCTCCGCGGAGAGAGCCTCGGGGCTGCCTGCGCCCGATCTCTCTCTCCGGTGCGCTCTTCATCCCTTCCTCCTATTTCTCTCGCCACGAGAGTTAGCTCTCGCGGATGGAGGAAAACGCGGTATACAACCGCGCTGCCGTGGAGAACCTTACAGCAGTGCTCGGACGATGTACATCTATAAAGCCGACGTCTGTACGATGTACGTGTATATAATTTTGCACATGCCACGGGCTATATCCCTCTCGTACCGAGGTGTGTGTATATACGCTCCTTAACACATGGATCCTCGAGCCTGTATACCCGCTCCCCCGGCGCACCTCGACCGAGCAACCTACAACGCTCTCTACACACACCTTCGTACGGATTTATGTGCACCCACCTCTCTTCCATATTTACACGTACACGTACGAGAGTACGTGCACGTGCACGGGACCATCCTGTATTTAGCTGCTGTTGAATTTTCCTCGTGCTGATGGTTATAGCATGTCCATACCTGCATCAGGTACAAGAGAATTGGTCCTTACTTACAAATATGGTGAGTAGAAGCTTTCCCACAAGAGTTGCAAGAGATCGAGGTCGTATAAACTGGGGAGAGAAAGAGAGGGATAGTGAGATGTCATGGGTTGATTCGTTATTAGCCTCTGCCAGTATATATTTTCTCGTATATTGTTAACTTCGGGCATTAGCTCCTGTCTCGAATTTGCCACTTTTTTCGAGGAACTCTTCTGTGATTCTTTCATTGGTTGCTAATTTATGTATATGGTGTTTTATATCGATATAGGTTTCAAGCTATTTACTTCTAATGTACAGAGTATCAAAGTTAACTTTGTAATAAATTTATCAGATAAACAATTGTCGACTTTCAAACGACACAGGTTGTTCACCCTTATAGCTTTACTTCCTGTAAAACTTATTTTTACTTAACAAGGATACTTAGGCTTACTTCCTGACATTAATACAAAACTAACATATCAGGTTCATCTGAAATCCAATTACAATTCGAACCCATGTTATATTTAAACTGTTTTTCACCTCGTCTCATAAAAACGCCATACACGCTCTTGGACTATTATTTTCAACAATTGTCGTTCAATTTTTAATTAAAATGTAACATGCTTTACAAAAATAAAACCGAAAGATATAAGATGTACTAGTTTTTCAATGCAATTGCCTTTTATAATGCAAAACCAACTATCTTGACATTCTATACCCTTCATATGGAAAATGATGTAATTATTGGTTTTAGTACAAAAAGAAAATTCTGAAAATTGAAAAACGAAAGCTGCAGTATTGTCAAAACAAGTAATGAAGAAAATATATAGTTAATTTGACTTAAATTCATTTAAACACGAAACAAGAGTTAATGAACCTACTAAAGATTCATAAATAAAGTATCGCTATAATAAAGAGACTCGACCGAATATTTTCAAATGATGAAAATTCTTGTTAAAATTACATAAAATATATCGAAATTGAACAGCAGTTTAAGTTCATCGACTTCAGCAGGTCAATGAAATGAAAATCAATTACGAGAATGTCTAGAAACAGCAGGAATTTATGAAAGAGAATTATAGAATTGATAGAGCTGAAGAAAAAATCTCCAAAGTGAATATCACTTATTCAATCGGGGTAAAATATTCATGAGCGATTTGTCAGATATAAGTATAGATATACGTGAAAGTGATAAAGAAGAGGGGCGAACGATGATAGACTTGATGAATGAAGAACTAGGTACAGGGATGGGAGAGGATCAGGGGCTCTAAAACCTAACGACGCTTGTCTATCGTCCAAACGTATACAAGTCCATTTATAAAACGTTGACTTATCAGGGCTTTGTATACGTATATAACGTTCTATTGAGATGTATCGTGTATAGAGTTTTTTTCTGCTCCGCGCATAAGCGTGGATTGGATCTCGCCCACTGGAAAACTCGGGGTAGTTCACCAGTTGAAGCACCGATAAAAAGAGGGAAGCAACACCCCCACGCGCGATATAGCACAAAAGTGAGAGTTTAAGACAGTATTCGTGCACGGGCCATCACACGAACGAAAGTTTGCTAATTCATGCACCGTCGGGAGTTCAAAACATTCCTTCGCCATATAATTTAATACCGAATGTACATATATATCATTTCAAACGTATGAACACTGACACAAATGGTCGAAGAATGTAACCATCACTGGAGAAACGACTGCAACGTTATAAGCGACTCGATGAAATTTTCAACTATATACGTGTATTATGAAGATTAATTTTCAAGTTGAACTTTCTTCGGTGCTTTGGCCAGTGAATTTTCAAGGTTATATTAATACAAAAAAATTGTGTTGTATTTTAAGTCGTGCAGATGATGATGATATTTTACGATTTTACGAATTTTTTGTACAGTTTACAGAACAGTTCAAATTTCAAACAAAAGTTCAGAAAATCGAAAAGTGAAAAGGGCAGAACGTAGCCTGTTAAATTTTGTTACAGTGCTTCTATATATCATACCTTAATTACTAAAATACCTTAATCCATGGAAAATACACTTTTCATAAGGCTATTTTATATTCAGTAAAAATTGTTCATTTTTCAAATCGATTAACAAGATATTGGGGAAAGTTACAGATAATAAAGTTTAATTTTTATTTTTATCAAAGCGTTTGAATTTTCGATAATAATAAATGTTTAATAGCCAAGTTTCTAATTAATCTGAATTTAATCGAATTATTTGTCATGAATATTTAATCAACCATTTTTTCCCGATGAGGGTTTTTAAAAAGACTAAAAATAGGTATTCGTAGCACACACTTGTATAGGAGAGTTTTTTTTTAAAAAAAGCGCAACAGCACAAATTTTTTCAAGTCTCGAATGCTCCCTTTTTCATCTCTATCTCTTCATTCATCCAGCTGTATTGTGTTCCACACATGAAAACGTCGATTTACCCTACCTTTACAGACTCATTTTTTCGTCACGCGGTTACGATGCAGATGCACCTAGCCGGGTCGTGGCCACGGGGATCGAATTTCGACACGTTGCCGTGCACGAGGTTCCCGATCGATAATGTTAACTCGTGTCTCCTGAATAAAAAATGAATCTGAGTAAAAAAGCGACAGGTATCCAATATGGCTGAGATTCAAATTTCAAAGACTTTTTTCCCTCTTGGCTGCTTCAAGATTCAGATCCGAGTTTGAGCACAATCACTAATAAAAGATAGCCATCAAGTATCAATTAAAAACTTAATTTTAACTCTTATCTTCATTACATATGTCAGTTTTTATGCATGTTTTTTATAAAGACAAGAAATTCTCTTAATAATTAATAAATTTATATCTCGATTATGGTACAGCATCTCTTATCTAAATTTTGCCTATATTTTAACATTATGCTAAAGATCGATCTGCGAAAATTTCAAAAATTTGAAAATCTCGATTGCAGAGGAAAAGACTTATTTAAATTTTGTTTATAGTTTTTATTTCATGTTAAATTATTATCTCAATTACTATGTAAGATATAGTCTCTCTTTAAATTTTTTCTACATTTGAACGCGATGCTAAAAATCGATTTGTGAAAATTTTAAAAATTTTCAATATCTCGACTGCTTATTTAAATGTTGCTTATATTTTAATCTGATTTTAAAAATCTATGCGAATTTTGAAGAAATTTTGTCTCAAAAGATTACAAGTCCCGATTTTACGTTTTTGATAACGAGTACGGTCAAACTTTCGAACACTATAGTGTCACGACCCTTAAACATACTTAGTACATTGTTCAAAAAATGGTAAGACCCCTAAAACTGCATGCCACACGAGACAAAGGCTTCAGTAATAGGCGGGTATATACAAAATATGAATGGTTATACCGTGTCACGTAGAGTTAAGCTCTGAAAATTGCAGCCATTAAAGTCTTGTATTGTACGCAGATTAGAATAAACATTCTATTACGCCGTTAACTCGAGTATTTCGACAGGATGAGTTTATTCGGAATAAACGGTACATTATTTCCACGTCGACGAAATTCTTTCGTTTTCGCGTTTTCGTTTTCCGAGGAAACAATTTATCCCGCACGTTCGATTGTACATTTTTGTGAAAAATGCGTGATAAGTAGCGTGGACGTTTCCGTATACAGTTTGTTATGTAGTTCACGTAGCATGGGAGTAAAGGTATAAATATATCGCCCTTCTGGGGGTTCTCCCTCGTGTAATTCTTATCCCCCGCCTCGCGCTCTTTGGCTCTCGCTTTATTCTCTCTATTTTTTTTCTTTTTCTCCCGCATTTATTCGCGAAGCTCCGGCTCTGTGCGTCGATCGGCCACGAAAAAAGGAAGAGAGAGGGCAAGATGGAGAGTTCAAGGAGTCCGAGAAAACACACGAGCTTATTGGAAACATATACGACGTGGTGGCTCGTCGAGGAAAAACGAAGCCCACGCACCATTTCCTCATTCTCTCTCTCTCTCTCTCTCTCTCTCTCTCTCTCTCTCTCTCTCTCTCTTTCGTTTGCACTCTCCTTTTTTTGGTCTAGGTCGCCAGGACTCTCGCCTGTGTTCACGACGGGGTGGCCCGGCCGAAACGCCCTGACGCGCAGTCCGCGTAGCGCGAGAGCGCAGGGAGTCGCACGGGAAAACATGTGTAGGAAAGAAAAGGGAGAATAAGGGTGGACAGGGGATTCGACGGCAAGAAGAAACGCGCGGAGGTTGAGGAGAAGAAGGAGGAGGGGGGTTGAAGGAGCGATGAAAGAATCTGAGCTTTCTTCCTGGAAAAGGAGCAGGGGGATCAAATCCACCCCCGCGGTGACTTTCCTACGGAGCGAATCGCGCGCGCAAATGCTGGACTCTGCAGGCGCGGATTCCGTTGAGTTTTTTTCTCTCCTCTGCGAAGGTCATTCCTGCCTTTGGGCTACTTTTCCTCAAATATTTCCCCTTCGAATGATGCATTAACATATAAATTGTTCAAGTTGTTCCAATTCACTAACTTCTTCGTTCTTATTTGAATTCACTCACGTTATTGTAATTAAAACTGATTAAATTGTCACATTTTGCGCAGCAGATTTATTAATCGTTATTCTTATTTTCGCACATCGAATTTCATTTTTGTTCTACTTTTTAGCTTACACTGGTAATTGTAGAAAAATATACAATTTAAATAGAAAAATCATTGTTAACGTAGGTTTATAGTTTACTTATGTTTATTTACAATTTTGTTGAAAATAATTCGTACAATCGTTTTTTTTTGACATGATATGAATATGTGTATCAAATTTTAAGTGGTTTCACCACTTTTAGAAATGAAGATGTTTATTGTTGAAAACCCCAATTTTTCAGTGCTCTCTCATATAAGAGTCCGTGTTGAATATTGCGATTTTTAATCCTGAATATCTTGAATTCTAGATGGTGAAGACTCTTAAAATTACAAAATTTATTGTAATTCAAAGAAACATCCTTTATTTTTTAAAATTTTTTATTGTAAATATTTTTTTTATATAATTTTCTTACATGCGTAGCAAATAGAGGTCACCTTGGATGACCTTGTATTTATACAATATGTTATTCTCGAATCAATTTGCTACAACTTGTCTACATAAATTCAAGCTCAAAAACTGCTTGGTATATGGAGAAAAACTAGCATAAAATTTTTTTTATTTAATTGTAGCTATAGAACTATAAAAATATACAGAAAGAACTATAGTTGCAAAAAACAATAATAAATAATCAGATGCATAAGTATACAGTAATAAATGCATAGTAATCAAAATTTACTAAAATTTATAAAATATGTTTTTCAATGTGAAATTCATGAGTGCTTTTTTTGTATTTTATAACTGCATAATAGTTTTCGAGTAAATAGACAAGGGAATTACATTTTTTCGTATAGTACAATGTAGATTGAACATTGTCAGAGAATTTATTTCAATATTTACCATTGCCACGTTGGCGAAATTCTCATTATTCTAAAATTTTCCCTATCTTAAATATATATCTTATATTTGATTTTTCCCTATTATGCCGCTTCCAGGAATTCAAAGTAGATAAAATCGTGAAAAAGGAATTAGGAAATTACGTATATTCCTCACCCTAGACAATAATAATGTATTTCACGATTTTCAGTCTGATGCTCATTTCAAAAATTATGCTAAAATTGTGTGAAAATTCGGCCAACCAGCCCCGCCCTGTATTCGAACAGTAGGTGGTAGAGAATTTCAGGTATATAGTACAAAAGAGAAAACTGTGGGACAAGGGAAGAGGTTAACAACGTTTCTCGCGTCGATGAGTCAATGTTCAGGCGAATTCGGGAAACAAAAGAGAATCGGTGGCGAACTTTCTGTTTTTATCGATTCGTTTTTTGCTCGATACTCCGGCTGTACATGGTAACTGATCGATAGTTGAAAATAAAAGTAACGAGATACCTCCGCTTTTAGACGATTCCGTGGACTTCTAGATCCCTCGCACATTCAATCGCACACGTGTGAGTCTTACTTCACGCCGAGAATAGGATGCACGCTAAACCAGATGGGAGTTCTCCCTGACTGCTCTCTCTCCACCCCCCCCCCTTCGTTTATCCACCTTCTTCCTTCTTTTTATATTCTTTTTCGTCTTTTTCTTGCATCGACCCTATTGTCTTTTATACACCGATCACGGTCTCCGAAGGACCTCTTTTTCCACCCATCGCTTTTGACAATTACTCGTATAAATCCGATTGTCTTTCTCGGCTTTACTTTTTTCGTCCATTTATACGCGACCCTCGATGGCAAATAACACGTACCGGAAAAGGTCACCCTCACCTGTTCAATTATTTTCTAACAAGACAACGCGAAATCGCGACAGAAATATATGAGTATTGCTCGATGGACTTCCATTCGGAGAATTCTTTCCCCGGTACGGGTTATCGCAAAGTAATTAAATATAGATTTATAACAATTCTTAAGTATGGTCGCGTTCAAAAATGTTATTTTAAAATAATAATGCTTAAAAAGCGTTAATAAAGAGATATAACAGAGAAACAAAAAGTTGATCATGCAATTATGCTGTGAAATTCTAATTCCTGAAATTCATTTTTATATCTGTTATGAACTATATATTTTGAAAAAAAATATTCACATTTTTAACAGATATATATAAAATTGTTATTTTATTTCAAATGTTCAAAATATATATTGTGACGTGTAAAATTGCCACGTCAGAAGCGCATGGTGTTCTCTCTCTCTGGTGGATATTTTGTGACGTGGAAAATTGCCACGTCACAATATGTATCTATAAAGCTTTTTAACAAAAAAGTAAGAATTAAATGAGATATATCGTGAAAAATACGTGAGATTTTTTGTGCTTCGACGTAGAAATGCATGTTAATGATGAAGTAGAGTTATTGTTAATGACAAACGATTATCGCATCAAACGATATTAAATCAAATTGTTGCTATAAAATTATCATTATATTCTTGCTGTTGGCAAAAATACCAATTAATCTTAAATACAAATTACCTTAAATAAGTAAAATGCACATTTTCTCCAAATGAAAAAAATTAAACTTTTTTTCGAATGAATCAATGTTCTTTCGCTTATTCCAACGTGAAAAAAAATGAGAAATAATCTGAAACAACCTGGAAATATTTTATTTATTAACTGCAATAGTGTGTGTGCATGTCTGATGTAAGATTGCAAAAACATGTGTAAATATATTGACCGGAGAAAATAATATTTTTTAAAAAGTGGTACGAACTGGCGATTGTTTAACTCGTCCGAAGGACGCGAAAAATATTTCGAACGTGAGAGGAAAAATATACAACCAAGTGAAAGAGCTGGCGCAACGGGGTCTTCGGGCGGGTATACGTTTAATTGTGTCGTCTCGGAAAATAATCGCTCTCGATGGATGGTAAAGCGCACTTTAAAGGGGCTCGCGGTATTTATTTTTTCTTCCGCTTTTTTGGTGCTCGCGAAGACCCCCAAGAGTGCGTTTCTGACAATTCGGAGAACACAATCACGTCGTTCGTCGGTGATAATAATGCAGGGACCTCTCGCATGGCGACTCTTCATTGCCGGAGACCATAATAAAATCTTAATATTTTTTTTCAACTCCGGGCTCGTTCGATGCGATTCACCTCGGGTTCCAAGCGCGAAAGAAGAAAAAAAGGAAGAGAGAGAAACAGCGTCCGCGTCGTTTGTCCTGATAAAGAGGAGAAGCTTCTGACAGCTGGATTTTTCAAACGGCAAAAATACGTGCTCGGGAAAAATGGAAAAATTCTGAAGGAAGTTGCGGAAAGTGGACAACACGGTGTGTATAGTGTATGCGCCGAGGGAGAAGGAGAGGGGGCGAGAGAGTGATGAGAGAGAACGAGAAAAAGCAGAGGGCTGGAAGAGCGAGAGCGAGAGAGAGAGAGAGAAAATCGTCGTTTGGTTTTAAGATAAGTGTAGTGGAAAAGGAAAAATAGCGAGGCTGGCGCGGTGAAGGCGCGTCAGGCGTGGCGAGCGGCGAACGACGAGAGCCACGCGGCGAGGCTCGCGTCCGGCGGGGCTGCGTGCATGCGACGGAGAAGCTCGAGAGCGATAATTTTTCCCCGGCTCGCAACGGGCGGTCCCGGCAATGGGCCTTTCTTTCGTATCTGGCTGTGTCCGTGTACGGTGGAAGCACGTAAACACGTAGAGGCTGATTTAACGTTGATGCCAATGGCTCGGAGTCCCGGCGACGGAGGGTTCGTCCGCGAGCTCGTTTAGCGGAGCGAGCGACCTCGCGCTGCGGCGACGCACCGCGCCAATTGTCCTTTCCTTTCCTTCTCCCCTCTCTCTCTCTCTCTCTCTCTCTCTCTGCTCCCTAGCTCCCTCTCTCCCCCCAACGTCGCCGGCAGACCTAAGGGATGCGAGAGAGACACGAACTACACAGCGGTGCAATATAAATAGTCGCTGGGGGAGCAGCGCGAGAGAGCCCAGGCCTCTCCCATATTTCTCTCTCCCTATATATATATGTATACAGATATACACAGCAGCTTATACTCCATACACACATCCAAGGGTTGAACAAGACCAACTATACCGGATCAAAGAAGTACGAGGAAAACTCCGCGATTCGACCTCTCTCCCGACTATTATTTCTATTCCCTCCCTCATCCTCTCGTCGTATACGCTCCTTCATCTCCCTCTCGCTCTCTTTTCGTGACCCTCCGTGAGAAAATTTCCCTCGCCGTTTCATATTTTTCTCCCGAAACGCCGTAATGACGTTCCAGCTATGAATTGGGTCGAAATACTTTGTCTCCCCGTTATTGTCACCCGGGAATATCGTGTTCCTTTATTTTTCACAACATTCATTTTTTTCGGGGGAGTATTAGCGAATCTGTACGTACGGAGGCTAACTCAACCGATAGGTGGACACTTAGGCTGTTGTTTTATATAGAAAAGCATTGTAATAATATATGAAAAAGAATTTCTAATTGCAACATTTAAAGGTATATATTGAGAAAGTTTCATTTAAATTTTCAGATATTTATTTTGATTTGTTCAGATCGACAAAACGTCCAATAAGTTGAAAATAATCATTTTTGTGATAAGGAAAATTAAAAAAATTTTGAAATTTTAGCCTATGTTAATTTTTGTGTTCGAGCAACACATCTAAAAACGATCAAAATGATTTTTACAAAATTAGGAGTAGTTGTGGAGTAAATTAATAATAATGATCTGAAATATTTTTCACTAAGTAATTTGACAATTGTACGAAAAAATTTCGAGTTTTAGTGGATTATGCTTGAAGGCGTAGAATTAAATTGTATTCTTCTTTTGGTCACCTAATGGTTTTTGTTATAGGAGGTAATTAAGTAATGGCGACAGCTTAAATACGTATTTATTGATGTATAAAATTATGGTAATTGTACGAAAGGGGAACATCATGAACAATTATACGATTTTTCCTCGTTGTTACAGAAAAATAATAATCGATGTGATACAAACTATAAAGATTTTTAATTTATTAAATTAATGGTTTACTCGTTTTATCGTATACAAAATTATTGAAAAACTGTTTTCATTCATTGATTTTTATCATTTACTACCACTTTTCCAAAAAAATGATAACAAACTACGATTTTTAATAACATTTTTACAAAATAAAATATCTAAATATTTTACTTGCCAATTAGAATGTTATTATTAATGACAAAAAATGTATGATAATCTCTGTTAATTTATTATTTTAAATAAATTTAGACAATAACAACGTCGCGTTAAAATCAAGAACTATTTTTCAGAAATACGCCGCGATTTTCTATTGATGTAGAAGAATTTTTACTTTAAGGGTGTAAAAAATGCTTTGGCGAAGTTGTGGGCATCCCCTGATATCGAACATCCCGGTATAACAATTAGCAATTAATTATTTGGAAGAAACCCTCGGTCTTATTTTTATCTTGCAGGAAACCAAAACGTCGATGAGCCCAGCGAGCTGTATATGAGTCACGCTTCATTTGTTTCGAATGAAAAGAAAAACTGGCAATATCTCGAGAGCGTGAGTAACGAGGGTGGGGAGACTTTACGGGGGAGCGTCGAGAGATCAAGGGTTAAATTCGTGTCTCCTTATCTTTCCGGCTCGCGATGATTCACGTTCGGAGCCGAACTCACCGATTATGGGAATGACTGGAGAAGCGTGCGTCTGAGACTCAAGAAAACGCGTAAAAATACGTATATACGTACGAATCTTCTTGTCCATGAGGGGCTTGTGTATTATATATCTTTTATTCTGGAGGGAGTAAAACGAGACATTTTTTTTATTTATTAGCATGCCTTCATTAACATTTACACGCTATTGAACAAAAAGTAAAAAATATACAACTGATAACAAAGTAATTATTAAAATACGAACATAAAAACTAAAGCCAAAAATACAAATTTTGGCATCAAGAGAAAAACAAATCGGTAAAAGGTTAAAGGAAAAGCTAACACGATTTTCGCGAAATATTTACAAATAAATATTTATTTCTGCATGACAGAATAAATGGTTAAAATAACTAAATTACTGTGAACTAAATATATTTGGCTATTCCATAAAAAATTTATTCTCAGTATAATAGAACAAATAAAATATATAAGGTGTTGGAATATAATTCGTAGTATATATCGTGAATATTTTTTCTCGAAAAAAAAAGAACACCACGAATTAATTCCAACTCGTAATGAAAAAATAAGAGTTATAAAATGTCGAAACGCAAAATGAGATGGGAGAGAGAGTGAAATAAAAGCGAGACGCGGAAAGTCGAAGGATTCGGGTGTCCAACTGCGAGCGGCGACGATTATGTACGCGCATAATCTATAAGAAAGGAAAGGGAAAGAAGGAAAAAGGAGAGAAACGGGAAAGACGCGCGGGGGATATATCCTTCGCGATTTGTGCGTACATTCGGGAGTCTTTTGGCTGGAAAAGGGCGTATTCCGTGAGGAAAAGTAAGCTGGACGTCGCCGCGCGTTTTTCCACGTCTCGTGCGTAATCCTTATATCTATATGCCTCGGTATTTTGGCGCTTTTGACCGTTTTCTAGGTATATAGAGAGAAAACCCGGGGCGATGAGAATCCGAGGCTTCGTCCCTCGCGGGCGGCCTCGTCCTAATCTTCTCCACTGGAAATGCCTCTGTTCGGGACTTTCCACGCTTCCCTCGGCCCCTTCGCGCGTTTTGTGAGCTTCTCTCGCTCCTCCGTACCCCCATCGCTTCTCTATACTATTCGCTCCGCGTCGTTAGTTTCTTCCCCTCTCGGCCCCTCCGCTGCGCTGCTGATGCCCTCCCATTCGTTCCTCGCCCGCCGCACCCCGCCGCTTTTTCACGACCCCTCGACAACCGTTTACAACCACGCTTTTACCTTCGCGCTCGCTCGCAGCCTGCGACACCCGCAATGAAATATACGCACGTTTTCTTCGCTCCTTCGCTCGCTCTTATTACAATCCCGAAACGCGCGCGCCTCTGCCACGCCAAAAAAAATAACATTCCTTCTTCTCCCGCGCGTATATACTCTGCTGCTTCTTTTCAAATAAACTTTTTCTCGGATTTTTTTTCGCGCGCTGCGTGAACCCCGCTTTTCGAAAATTTTTCCATTTTTCGCGTTCAGGAGCTCCCCCGACACGCGACAGTCCAATACAAAAATTCTTTCGAACATATACGCATGGCGATTGCAAAGTCGTCAATTCTAATTGTATTTTGGTACATTTTATTGAAAATCATTTTTTTTTTCATTGAATAAAATTTCATTGGTCATTGTTTCACGTGTTTTACATAAGAAATCAACGATAAATAAATATATTTCGCTAAATTTTGTTTCATTTTCAATCATTTTAATTATGCAAATGTCAACGCGTCGTTTGAAAATCGTACTTAAATTTTTAATTAAGATAAAAAATATGATTGTGAGTATTTTACTAAATATCAATCATGAAAGACTTGAGTATCTATAATAAAAAATACGAACGTATAAAAACAAAAAACAAAAATACAAATTTTACAAATAAAAACAAGTGGAGAAAAGTTAAACGAAAATCTATAACATATATTTCACATATTTACAAATAAACACGTTGATTCCTGACAATATAAATAATTAAAATGACGAAATTACAATGAACTGAATATATTTGACTATTCTATCGAAAATTTTCTTTCAATTACTGATTGATTTCAATGACCAAACACGTCAGAGACTGTCGCTCTCCAATTCATCTTTTTTAAAAGCAATTAAAAAATTCTTACTCGCTTTTGTGGCAAATTACTCGAATTATAAAAGAAAAAAGATGGCCTAAATTCTAATTTTTAAAAATGTGTCAGTATATCAGAAATGCTGGGCAGTATGTTGAAGAAAATTTTCCACTCGTTTGTGAAACAATGAATAAACCGTTTGGCCTGTTTGCAATAATGAGACTCGTCAGAGGCTCGGGGTTGATTAAAATATCGTAAAATTTTCAGATTATAAATATAATAAAATGCGCGAATGAATAATAAATAAGCGGTAACAAGAAAGCGTTTCGAGGGTGGGATTATAATTCGTCACGCCGGGCAGGCACGGTCGGCACGAATTTCGGCTCGTATAGCTGCGTTTCGCCGTCATAGATATTTCGCTTCGTGGAAAGCGCTTTTCCGACGGGGATCAGCCGCGGGATTGTCCCGGAACGCACCGTAATGTCAGCCGAGCCGTTTCCCGTCTCGCGAACATTTGCTTTTCGACTTTTTCTTCTTCCCCCTATACCTCGCTCTCTTTCTTGCTCGCGCTACGGATTTTTCGAAAACGTATATCGCTGTCCGAAAACAGCGGGCGGTCGCAGACGAGTATACGAAAAACCGGGTTTTAGAGCCCTCCAAATTGTCTATGACTGACGGGCGGGGCCAGGGGACGCGCGGGGGCTTCGAGTATCCATAGGGTGTCCCGCTTCGCTCGACCGAGTCCCGAAATATTCACAGATTTACAAATTAGGAACGTGCTATCCCGTTTTCCAGAACAGGGCGTTGTTTTATTCATTTATGAATTATATGAAAATTATTATTGCGCATTGATGAATCTTTATATACTCATTTTTAATTTCAGCTGGTAAAAATTAAATTTTTTTTTCGTACGAAAAATGAAAATGAATGAGTCATATGTACGAGTCAATATATACTTCGAACATTTTTTCACGAATGACCTGCTGGGCGCGGAAGGAACTCATATTCGCCATTAGAGAAGGTTTTTTTTTCGAGAAAGTATACTAATAACATGCGCAACACCGAGATATTTTATGTTAATGAGACAATTTTCGATTTTGGAAAATTTTGCGGTTCAAATTACAAATGGAGAAAAATTTCATAAAATTGTCACTTTGTCATTGTCAACAATTCACTTATAAACACGCTGAAAATTATTCATCGTGTGTAATGTTTATTTTATTTTCAAAATTTTCTTTATCCCTAAGGATGCAACTGCATTATTCATTTTAAGAAATTTTTTGAGCAAATAATTGATATATTAACTTCAAATTATTAAACAGTAAAACTTCACACTGCGTGGAAGAATTTTGAACTTCGAAACATTTTGCAATTCAAATGATACGTGAAATAAAATTTCGTGAAAATTGTACTCAGTAATTGTCAACACTTTACTTACAAAAACATGCTAAAAATTATATATTTACACTGAGAACATAAATCAACAAAGAATTTAGTTAAATTTGCAAAATAATATCGTTGAACGTATTGAAACAAATATTTTGTTGAATCAACCAAATTTCGTTTTCAGTGTATCGTTCAATGTTTGCTTTATTTCAAAAAAATTTTTTATTGATCCTCGAGATGGCGAACTGTATATAGAATTTATGTATTTTAAGCAATTTATTTATTCAGCAAATAATTGTCCTTTATTAGTGAAACTTCACGTTACATGGAAGAATTTTAAACTTCGGAACATTTTGCAATTCAATTATGATAAGTGAATGAGTAAAATTTCGCGAAAATTGTACTAAATAATTATCAACAGAGAGTTTACGTACAAACATGCTGTAAATTTTGTTCATCCTATATAATATTTGCTTTATTTTTTTTCTTCGATCCCAAGGATGCAAGTGAGTTCATTCCAGTGGCATTAATTAACGCATTCCTCAATTATTGACCTTTAAAAGTAAAATAGCAAAGGTTGTCGTGTTTTTGTTTTGCAAGAATCTTTTAGTGAAGGGGACGAAACGCCTGCGAAAATTGATCAAGTACAAAAATAGCCTTGTAGTACGTGAACTCGCCTGCGTATTTACGAAATTTTGGGGGACGAAGCGAAGGGTGGACAGGAAAGTACATAGCTGTGTGTGCGCACGCATTTCGGGATAGCCGAGATCCCGCGCTTCAGCGAAAACGGATCACACGCGCGTATATTTACGCACAAATCTCGTGGAACCCCCACGCGCTCCTACGACCCTCCGTTTTTCCCTTCTTTTCGCTACCCTCCCACTCTCTCCCACTCTCTCTCTCTCGCTCTTTTTTCCCTCTTTCTCTTTTTCGCGCTCTCACAACTTCCGCTGCATCAGCAGTGCCGGTCTCTTCTCGAAAAACGTCCAACCTCACGATTCGTGCTCGATAATTCCCAATTTCGAAATCTAATTTCGTCAACAATCTCCGATCCTCGATTTTTCTTGCTGATATTTCTTTCTATCAAACGTTTTTTTTTTCTTAATTCGAATACTTTTTAAAACCGCTGTATCGTAAACGCGTTTTTGTTATAGGAATTTTATAGAATATCGCTAGTTGATACTCCAATAAAGTCAGTATTAACATAACCGAATGAAAAAATTGTTTAAAAATCAATATTTTGTAAAATGTGAGAATTGGATAAATTGGATAAGTTTTTAATTGTGTCTCAGTATTTGAAAAAAATTTTTGATTAAATTTTAAATTTTTTTAGTTAATGGTTCAAAAGTGATCAAAATCCAAAAATGTATTCTTATGTCGTTAGGTTTGCCAATTTATTATTTCTTCTGAATGTAACAAACTTATTGAATATCTAATTTTGAACATTTTTCATTTAAATCTATAACTTTTGAATTTAATCAAAACCGATGAACAATCTTTCCTATTTTGACTCATTATTTATCACTCTAAATATTTTGAAATCTTATAGAAAATTATAAAACGATGATTCATTTAACGTAACAAAACATAAAGTCTATCATTTTCTCTGACGAATAATTCACGAATTTGTATAAAAAATATATTTTCAACAGTGAACAGTTGATAATAATTCTTGAGTTTGAGCTTTTTATTTTTTAAAACTTTAAAACTTTCGTTTTTTAATCGTCGATGGAATATTATTATTTGCTTTATGAAAATTCTATTAAGAATCAAGATTGTTCCAAACTTAAAAACTATCAAGTATTCTCTTTAATATAATAGCATCTCGTAAAAATGTTGAACTTTTAGCGTAAATATATATACGTTCTTCATTTCTCAATAAATTAAATGATCTTATTTAATTATCAATGATGTAGGGGTTATATATATATACTTAAACAGGGCTGAGATATATGTTTGGGTTTCATTCTGAAAAAAATTCTGGAATAATCACCATCCAATGAGTTTTTATTTTTTTAATTTTATTTTTAAAAATAACATTTAAAAAATGAAAGTACAGTACATTAAAAAAAATGAAACATTATTTTTCGGTACGATTTTCCTTCTGCTGAAGCAAACGCTTTGCATAAATTTTCAACAAATTTTCCGTGCACTATTATTTCTGATTCGAGGCGCTGGAAAAATGTGTCCCGGGGTAACAGCTGAGAAGGATGAATCGGTAGTCCCACAATAATAACCTCGTGCACGGAAGCTTTGTGGAAGAGATGCATCTAAGGGAGGCTCGAAAGGAAGACGAGAAAGATAACGAGGTGTACGAGAGAGAGAGAGAAAGAGAGAGAAAGAGAGAGAGAATGAGAAAGGAGGAGCGAGTTTGGTCGGCGAAGCCTCGAATTTCACAGCCACGAGTCTTTCGCATTCGAATTTTTTTCCTCTCGTGGCTGAACACACATTTAGGACGGTCACGGTCGTTCCTGGTTCCGCCCTCGAGAGTGGAGCTCTGGCTATCTCGTACATATATACACGTGGCTACATCGAAGAAAGACGGAAAGCGAGATACGTGCTGTACGCTTTTCTTAGCCCTCCTCCGGGAGCTCGCTTTTCTCGTTACCGCCAACGCACACGTGCACGTGACACACGCACACGGAGAAAAAGTGTGAGAATGAGAAAGATCGAGAGAGAGAGAAGAAGAAGCGCGAGGAGGCTTCGCGTCCCTCGGGGCGCTTTTACCTGCGCGCAAATAGAGAAAAGGGCAAACGTGCGCGTGTTTACCGGGCGAATCGTGTGCGTGTACACGTACACGCGGATTTGTGTGGAGATAGAAAAAGCCCTTAGCCCCGAAGCACTTTCTCCGCAGCGAAAATTCGCCCCAAAATCGATCCCTCTCCCTCGTTTCTCATACTTAACCCTCCCTCGGCCCTTCTCTCGGCCTCCCTTTCCGCCCATCGTACACGGCGTTTCGAGGCACGAGGTACGCGACTCCCGTGCTGCTCTTTTGCGCATCGACCCTTCCTCCCCTGCCGCTTTCGCTTCTTCATCCTGTTTTCCCGCGGCTTAGCCCCGGCTCAACCCGGAAATCGCGAGAATTTCGTCCGACCCGCTGACGTCGCACCGCGCCAACGATCCCGAGCCCGCGCGATCAACAAAAACGAATATCATTCTCGCTCTTCGATGCTGTTACGCGATTACAGCTCTTTCTCATTTCCAACCCACCCACCCACCCTTTCTCGCAAATATTTGCTACGTCGCTGAAATTTCCAATACTCTTTAATTGATTAAATCGAAAATTTAAGAACGGCCGTTGTTGAGATACACCGAGAGATTTTTTTTCACCTGAAATTTGTATGTTTTTGTTATATATATATACGACCATCAACGAGGCCGCTGCACGACCGCTTTTTCCTTTTCGACATGTTTGAATCGATGTTTTGCGATTCTTCTTGGCACATATTTCATACAACCTCGCATAATACGCTCTATTTCGATTAATTGATCACGAGCTTCATGTCTTTTTTAAATTAGAATATTTGATCGCAAAATTTCCTGTAGATTACAAAAATGTTATTTGTACGGGGCGCAAACCAAGAATTCATATTG
>JAPYYW010003409.1:0-27326 GCA_030522545.1 Cremastinae sp. A BG-2022a | reverse complement strand
TTATAATAATATTTCAAAATTGAACTAAATCACATTTTGTCAAAGATTATATCGATTTGAAGTCACTTTATGCAAAAAAAAATTTAGAGAGCGACAGTTATACCTTGCAGAAAAGCATTATATTTTACTGAAGATCTTGTTATCAGATAAGTAGTACCGAAACCCCTTAAATTAAATAAAAACCCCTTAAACCCCTTGAATCTCGATAGTTTCATCTTTGAAACATTTACGCAATCATACAAATATATTTGTTTTATGAATTTACGAAGTATCTTCATAAATTTATTAAATAAAATATGAAATAAATTAATAAAGTATCTTTGCATAAATTCTTTGAATCCTCTCTTCTTCTTCCTCGGAATAAAAATATTGAAAATAACGAATGTTCTTTATACGATGAAATAAGAAGATTAAAAAAAAATCTAATTGCAAGCAACGTTACTAATTTGTCATATAATGAAAGCGAAGTTGTATAACGCTTGGAAATTGACGTCCGTGCGAGAGCGTTGGAAAACAACGTCGATACGATCTGTCGTTTCTGTGCGCGAAACAACCGGAAGCGAATCTTCTTATCTTCTAAATTTTCACAGGTAATTGAATGTGGAGATTCGCCGATAAATGGTCGATTATTTGTGCACCGGTGGTCGTCGAAAAGTGTGTTAATCGAAGCGAAGTCCGTCCAGCTCGCTGACGTAACAATTGGCTGTGACGGACACGCGGCGGGTGACGAATTTTCGTTGCGAGCTTGCTCGGACAGGCGGAAAGGAAAAGATAATGATCGTGTCGTGGGAGAGGGGGCGGGAAAAAAATCGAATGCTCTGTTTACAAACAGAGCTGGAGGTCGCTTCATTTTTTGCGCTCGCTCGGTGCATCGATCTATACAGTTGTCAGCTCCGGCGTGCATTCACCGAGAGAGCCACCCACCTTTTCGACATTTGCCCTCCCCCGACCTCCGGCACGTCAGAGGCTCGGGTTAAGGCACTTTCATCCAGAAACTACACACTTGAAATTAAACTCGACTCGTCGTACCCCCCAATGTCTCGGCCATTATCTGTTCGAATGATAAGAAGTTGTCAATTTGCGAATTATGTCAATTCATTAATATTCTCTCGAAGCTATATATGTATATATTGTTCGCTCTAAATTAGCACACGTATTTATGAACAGCTCGTCCAAAATTTCAACTTTCCCGAGCGATAAAACTTCGCTCTTTTATTTCAAGGCAGTCGTGACGTTCTTACTCGACTGATTTATTTTTAAAAACTTCAGGGTAGGTCGGCGACTTGATTATCGAAAAATTAAGGATGTACGGGACAATCCCAGCAAAAAGTAAATTCTTTACGTTAAATTTGTATACAATCTATACATAGACTGGGGATTTAAAAAGTTTTCAATTTTTTTTAGTGTTAGTTTGAGTATCGATTAGTAACTTGAGCGTATTTTCATAATAATTTAAATCTTTTTTATTGTTTAAACAATTAAATTTAAAAAAATTTAGTAAAAAGCTTTGAAATTACTGTCTATATAAAATGAACTACTACGAATGTACAAAAAAAAATTTACAGGAATGTTAAATATTGAAATTTGTATTCAGTGCAAATTTACGAAGTCTCCATATAAGAAGCAATGTTAAATCTCAACAAATTTAGAGTTTGATAACTCTTAAACCATTTTTGCATATGCTTAAGAACAAAATATCAAAAATTTATCAAATTATCCTTAATTATCCTTAATTATTAAAAGTCGTGATTATTATTTTTCAATCTGTTTACAATACACAAATTTTCTTATAGGTTCTATTTTCTCAATAGTTTCTAATTTTCAGTAAATTATAATTGTTTGTGACTTTTAACTTTTAATTTTCTTGATAACTAAAGAATTATTTTCTTCTCTTTCTCGTTTGCATTTTTTGACGATTTATTTTTCAATGGATGAAAAATATTATTCGATTTAAATAATATTTCTCGAGTTTTTGGGGAATTGAAGTATTTTCGTATTCATTTATTTTCGAAACTTCAGACTCGAAATTGCATTATTTGTGAAAAGACCATTATTTCAATGCATCCTGGCGTATCTTGGAGCAGATTATTGTTTTCTCTTCTCTCATTTTCTCTGCCATACCTCGCGAAATTTTTTCTCCGTTTTTTTTTTCATAATCCTCGAAATCGCGAGTAATCTCTTTCTGGTTTGATGCGAGAGGAGGGAGAGAGAGAGAGAGACTGAATAAATAGACCGGGTAAAAACGGTGGAAGAGGAAAAGCAAATAAATCTTTTGTGGAATTCTTCGCTTTACGATTAATTTTAAACGTAAACCCCGATTCGTACATAATCCAATTAAAAAATTGTCAATTAAAAGTGTATCTTGCAATATTTTTATTGGCCTTTAAAAAAAAAAGTTTGCTGTTAAAATGTAAAAAAAGGAAGGAATTATTTTCTCTCTATCCCGTGCTTCGTTAAAAATAATCGAGGTCGAGATGTAAAGTAAAATATTTAAATGTGTTTTTAAAAATGATTCCGTTCGACTCTGTCTGGTCGAGGAGAAAAAAAAACGTCTCTGCGATGATTTTTCATCTCTTCTTTCTCGCGGCACGTATCGCTTCCTCGTTGCTTTGGCGAAGCCAAAATTGCATTTTAATAACCCTCTCTCTATGCAACGAGCCTCGGGTTCGTAGCGCCGGCGCTCCATCGCGGCTATCCAGGAAAATAAAAAAGAAGCCGGAGCCCACGCTTTTCATTTCCCCTCAAATATTCACCGAGTCAAAATCTTTCTGGCCATTCGTCCGTCTCTCTGTGTACCTTTTGTCGCTTTTATTTTCTTTTTTTTTTTCCTTTTTGTTCCCACGCCGCGAAAATCTCTCCCTTTCGCCTCGCTTTTTTTCGACTCCTGAGAGCGAAACGAGGCGTGGCTCCGTCCGCAAAAAACAAGAACTTGGTCCGGGAGACTCGCTTCGAAAAGTTTGAAAAGCGCTCATCGGTCGTTCGAACATTCGCCGAACGAAAATTTCGAAAGGCAAGAGAGAGCGCAAATATTTTTTTACTCTCCCGGCGGGGCGGGTTTTTCTCTGATGTTTTCCCGTCGAAGAGAATCGCCCTCCCCCATATCGATCAAATCCCCGAAAACCCGGGTCGCTGTAAACACGCTCCGGGGTAACGAGAAAATTTCATATCGGGAACGAGCGAACGCAGCGTTTCTCGTTTGGCTTCGAAGTCGTGAAAATTCCTCGAATCGTGTTTAATCGAGTGTGCGCCGGATTGTAAAACGATCTTCCGAGCCCCTCCGACAAATTCGCAAAACACTCGAAATAACAACGCGCTTTGAACAAAAGCGAGAGTTAAAGGAAGGAAAAAGTGCTCGACGCCCACTCGAAACACCTGCACCATTCGTTTTTATATCCCAAGAAGACGATTAATATTCGATGCAAAGAAATTTTTCGTCCTCTGCCACCCTTATATACACTCGCGACCCTTGGATTTCAGTGAATTTTTGACAATAGATATATTCTTTATAGATAAATATTTATGACAGTTTTGGTGACGTTTGAAAGAATTTTTTACGGTTTATTTCGTTCGAGAAATTAATAATGTATTTTTTTTTATAAGGATTTTCTATTTTCAAGACACAATTCTGTAAAATTAAAGAATTTTTTTTAATGAGTATTAACAAAAATTAAAAGAAAATAATGCGCATTAAAAAATTGTTATTATAATAATCATTTATTGATTATTACATCAAACAATCAATAAAGTTTCACAAAAATTAGGAGTAAATAATTAGTATTTAAAGTCTATTATCATAATAATCACTATTGATTATCATAATTAAAAATATGTCAATTATAATTACTTTTTTTTTATTATTATTTGAAAATAAATTTTAAAAAGGTAGAAGTTAAATTTATTGGACGAAAAATCGATTTCGAGAGAAACATTTCGAGGATGCGTGCCTTCAAAGCTGGAACATCAAGATTTTTGCAATATATAGTGAAGTTGCACTCACTAAAAACATGAACGAGGCGATGCCAGCGTTTTTTTTCATTGCCGGATCGTAACATCGCTCTTTCTCTTCGTGACAATAGAGAATCATCCGGATTAGAAGTACGAAAGGTCAGAAGGTCAAGGCGAGTTCGTAAACTGAGTGGAACATTAAGAAAGGGGAAAAAAATGGGAAAATACCACTTTGGAACACGATGTACACGAATCTGCCTAAAAAATCCGGACTTTGGTCGTTTTTGATTATTCAGTCTCTTGACCCTGTATTTCTCTAAAACGTACGAATGCGGTATAATTAAAAATTCAATTATTCGTCTAAAAAAAATAAATTATGAAACATTTTTTTCAATTTCAAGCAAATTTGTAACAAGTTTATGATGACGATGAAAAATAATAGTTATTTATCCACCTTTATCAATCACTTCGAAGTTATTTCCTTAAAAAATTAATTTTATCAGTATATGTAATTTTTTTTTTTAACATTAACATAATTATTTTTCAAAATTTTTTTAATGCTTACGTCATATTTTTGAGAAATCGATAAATCTATATTAGTTCAACTAAATTCAGGTTTTTAATCTAATATTATGCGTTTTGTTTAACAAATACATTAAATCCAATTCAAGTATATTTAAGTAATTTCTGAAAAAAGTATTCGCATTTTTTAATCAATTTTTTGTCGAAACATTGATATATTGTCAGACAAAAAAACAAAAGATTTTTGTAATATACAATAGTTTACAAATTAATCATATCAAAGAATATGAAATTCGAAACAAACAAGGAAATAATATCTTAGTTTATCTCCGTACTATGTGGTTTCTCAGAAAAAGTTTATTAAGAAAAGTTGTTACTAATTGATTCAATAATAGCATACTCAAATTTCAAGGTCATCCAAGGTAACCTGTACTTGCTACGTATGAATGAAAATTTAAAAAATCATAATCTTAGAATTTTTTTTAAAAAATTTGAGAAAGCTTCTTCTTTGAAGTACAATAAAGAGCTGTACAAAATTTCAACAAGTTTCACCAGTCAGAAGTCAAGATATCAAACGGAGAGAAAAAGTCTGAGAAAAATTATCATGCTGTCTTTATAAAGCTTGTGCACACGACATGTATAGGAAAATTTCTGAAAAATCTTGGAAAAATTGGTCTAAAGCGTTAGAATTTTTAGCGTGCAGCACGGTAAAATTTCCTATACTTGTCGTTTGCACACGCTTTATAGAGACAGCATGGTCATTTTTCTCGGACTTTATCTCTCCGTGCAAGAGTTGAAGATTGCAATATTTAACACGTTCCCTTTATGGGAAACTGCAGAAAATAGTGATTTTTGACAATAAATATCTCGAGTTGTACGTAGTAAAACCTCTCAAAATTTAATATACAATTGCACATTATATCAAAGAAATCTTAAGAAATGCACACTTTGTATTATTTGTACCGGAGAGTACAAACCCTCATAATTCGCGTCATTCTTCCAAAAATTCAAGCTCACACACATTTTTAACCATTTTCTCGAAAATATGTATATTTTTATTTCTCGAGAGAAAAAAAGGTGGCAACCCTCGACTCTCTCTCTCTCTCTCTCACTCTCTTTACCTTTCGTCTTTATCTCCGAGTTGGCTTTACTTTTGCTCTCGAGTGGACGCGAAGATAGCCTGGAGAGAAAGAGAGAGAGAGAGAAAGAGAGAAAAAAGAAGGAAGGAAAGAAGGGACGACGGCACTTCGCGAAATCCACGACGTGTCGCTAATTCTTTAAAGATTTTTCCCCCGCCGTCCTCCAGCGCGTTGTTTCACACCCCGCACTTGAAAAGTTTTCGCGAAAACGTGACCGCAAACGAGACGAATAAATGCACGTATATATATGTACGTGCCCCCCGGTTTTTACGAAACAGGAGAAAAAGAACGAGAAATCGTGAGTGGGTCATTAGTTAGTTCAAGCTTTGCTGAGGGATTGTTTGCCGAGTTAATTTTGTAATTCGACGAAATTCGTCTCGATGGAAGAAAAAAAATGAAGAAAAAAAAATGAAGAGCCACGAATTCGCGCAGATTGGTATTGAAAGAAAAAAAAACATACCGTCGAATTCATAAATTCGAGGATATGTTTTTTTTTTATTCGAGAGGGGAAAATATTTTTTTTTGCGTCAAATAATAGAATATTTTCGCTCGCAAATTTATATTCTTTTTTGCCTTCTTGTCGCTGAAGGGGTTTCGCGACCGGAGTCGCAAAACCTTTCAATGACGTTGCGAAAGTACTTAAGCTGATTAAAGAGACTCGCCCGAGCAGTACAAAGGAGGCCGGGAGCCTTCTTTTTCTTCCTCTGTTATTCTTTTTTTTCCTCTCTCTCTCTCTCTCTTTCTCATCGGATAAATTATTTTATGGTAATGCGTCGTAACATTTTTTAATATTTTCGTCTTCGCTCGCCGTTCGGGAATACGAAGAAAAACGAGCGCTACAACCGCGAAAACAATTCCAGAAGAAAATAATCAAAGTCTCCATCTGGAAAAAAATAATCAAAACCCGATTCGTATTTTTCATCTCGTTTCTGCGCTTTGCGCAAGAATAATTTTCAGTCCGGCGAAAATAATTCATGCCAATTAGACAAAGCTTTCGGGAATATCGGGGCTCTCGGTTTTTCCAACGTGACGCGAATAACGATCGCGCGCACCTGGCCTGCGGATTTTATTACATTCTGTTACATACTTTTATTTCTCCCGCCATTCACCGTCTCCTTTTGTCCTCTCGCGGTGTTACTTTTTTACTGGGATTGCCAGCAAAAAAATGTTTCGCGTTCGTCTCGCTACGAATTTTATTTCTCGTTTTAACCCGCCATGCTTTTTCTCTCGAGGCTGTTTATATTGTCATACGCATGTCCACGAATAACATTTTTCTCACGTTCACCGTTCGCCTTTACGTTTTTATATTATCGCGAATGCAGATTATAGATTAGCGTGTGACTAACTCGAAAACGCGAGTGTCGATATCTTTTTTCCTCCATTCTCTATATCTTATTCGCCCACGTGCAAAGAGGCAAATCGAGTGTTTGTGCTGCAAATAAAATGAAAATTTAAATGTCTTATTTACAATACAAATGAGCGATCAACCGAGAGCGAAAAATTCTTATCCAATGATTAATCTTCTAATGAGATAAACTAAGAGACTGTAAGAAAATGTATAAGAAAAAAAAAAGTATTAAACCGAGAGTCCGAAAATTGTACAAATTATTTACTGAAAAATAAACAGAATTTTTAATAATTAATTAAATAATTAAAACGAAATAAAATAACATACAGAGCACTCTGGAAAATTTTTATTAAGGAAAAAAAATTCGGAAAATGTTGTTTAGGGACAATAAAAGTTTATTTTTTATGGCGATAAGAAAGCTCGGGTCTTTTTTATCGTTTGCGCCGAAGGGACTGGGCGAGGATCGCATAGGAGGGCGAGAAAGGCAAAAAAAAGCGACGGGGATGGTAAGAGCGTAAGAAATAAGTGCTCTTGGCTACGTACACGTATACATATACATATATAGATGGCGTTCTCGTTGTTGCATGTGTCACGTTTATGGAGATCTCGAGAGACCTTTTCCAGTCGAGATTAAAAATTTTTTTTAAGCATGTTAAAAGACCTACTTCTGCAGAGACATTTCCCTTAGAGTATAGAAAAGATAGCAAGAAAATTGTCATGCAATAAAATTGAGTTGAAAAATGACCCAAAAACTGATATATCATTCGTTTTTTTGCACTTATCACTATTAATAATAATCCAAATCCAAAATAGTATACTTTTTCAACCGCGAAAAATTTCCTCTCGAATAAACTTTTAGTAAAAAATATTTTAAACTTTTTTTTTAAGATAGGTTACCGAGGTTTTAACAGAGAATGTTTGTTTTGAAATTACGGTTTTTAGCATAGGTATTAATGGAAAAAAACATTTCTCCACAACTCCAATTGAAAAATTTACATCTTTATTATCTTCAGATAATGAATAAAAACTATGATATGAATAGATTTTTATAAGTGAGGAACTTATTTGTCGCATAAAAATGTAGGGTCATCGAACATTTGAAAGAATTATTTCAATTTGAAACTCGGAGCCCTTGCATAACCTCAAAAACGTAATTTTATAATAATTTGAAAATAAACCTAAAACCATATTTAATTTTTGATAATTGTGTGTAATATCTATAATTATCAATTTACAATCATTTTTATGTAATTTAACAATCGTGTTAATAATTTGTTAATGAAGTTTGCTAAGGGCCCTCGTTTAGCCCCTGCAAAATCTGCCCCTACGTGCAAGGAATACCTTAAGGTGATGTACCACGTGACACAAAACGCGATTTGCTCAAACATGCAAACTATTGATATTTCTTCAAAATCCAAAGATCAGTCCATTTTTGCCATTAACCTGCGTGGGCTAAAAAAATATCATCCTCATTGACAAAGAATTAAAGAAGTTTGAACCAATCGCGTTTTCCGACTGCCTGGGATCTGCGGCATCGTCTTAAGGGGGTATTAGCGATACTATTTGGCTTATTTTTAAATGAGGCGTTAATAAATAACTTTTAAGATTGAATAAATCGTTTTTTACCAAATATATTAATTTTCAAATGTAAAATATTGATGTAATAAGGATAGTTAAAAAGTGATTTTCATTTTTAGGTTATGATTTGACTCTGATTCACTCACGTATGAGTGTCATATGTGATATTATCATTAAATATTTCAATGAAAAGTTCGATGACCATATATTTTTATGGTAAATAATTGAACCTTATACGCTAATGAACACGTGAAATATTTTAGATTGTTTTAAAGTTCACTCTAAATATATATTATTTCACTAAAAGAACATTTTTCTCAATGCTTCTCATAAGACTCTGGCTTATGTCGAGGATACTTTGTTGGGATAATTTTCGCTTATTTTATCGGTAATGCTATTTGAAATTTAGCCGTAAAAAAAAATTTCAATAGACAAAGTTCATTTTCGTACTTTCGTTAATACCTCCTTAAGGGAAAAGAGTTTTATGTAGAACATGTGTTCGTGACACCCACGCATCAAGGAAAGAATCGTCATCGACGAGGTGATTAATGCAAAACGTGTGTTTGAGATTTGGGAAAGGCTCTCAGGTCGCGATCGATCATTTTTCCGTCCTACTTAAAAATACGCTCAGCGGCGAGTCAACAGCCGATTTTTCGCGAAGAGTTTGAGAGAGAAAAGGGGGAGGAAAAAAGGAATGAAAAGCGCTGGATCGCCGAAAGAAATGAGAATGCCGTGAAGGGGTAGTTGGAATAAGGGCGGTATGTGGAACGTTATATTTGGATAGGGAGAAAAAGGGCGGGGAGTGGATGGAAGAACGGTGGATGAAAGGAAGACGTAGTCAGGGTCGAAGATTGCGTTGGAGAGGCTCGAATGGAGATGGGCCCGCGAGGTGGAACGAGCAAGGGAGGAAAGAGAGGCGAGAAGAAGAGAGAGATCTTGGCTCGGAAAACACTCTGCGGCCAGGTGAATTCCTCTTAAAGAAGGAAAAAAAAACCCTCTCGACGTGTTTACGTTTGCCGCTTTCACCCACTTCTCTCTTTTTTTCCCTCCCTCTCTCGTTCCTGCTCGTCAACGTTGCGTCAGATTTAAACCTCCGCGAGAGCTTACCCCGAAGCTTGCGTCCATCGCTCACATTTTCGCGCAAAAAAAAAGACAATGAGGAAAACAAAGGAGCCTTTTGTCAACGGTCGCTGATGAATAAATGAAGGGGTGGAAAGATAAATACGGAAGTTATATAATCCCGATAGCATCTGAAAAAAACGTATTTTTCTAACCATACATGAAAGACACCGTCCGTCTCAAAAGTTCATTCTGTCGAAAAAACTCGAATGTTGGAGGAAAAGATTATTGATTAGAGAATTTAGCATCGATGACATTTGGTATGTTGTTTCTAAGTGAATGCAAAAATGTTAATTTGTGTAAAATTAAAAATCATTTTACTGTTTATCATCATAATCATAATCATTTTATAATCATTTTAGATTTTTACTGATTCAAGAAGATATAAAAATGTTTTTTTCCAATCTTTTTTCAATTTCATTACATGTATAATTTTCAATACAATCTTATATATTAAATATATAATATAATTCTTTTGTGCACACTTTTTTTCCGACGAATATTATTTAATACTTCGTTTGGCGTACGAGAGCGGATTTTAGTCCGTGGAGAGATTGAATTCGAGAAGAAAAGTAGAACGAGGGAAGGAGAGATGAAAAAAGAGCAGAGAATGGCGAGGTTGAAGGATAAGAATGTCCTTTGCTGCTCGGATGCTCTTTTAGTTGCTCCTTCCCCCATTCGTGTCCTGTCAACGCCCCTTTTCATCCCTCCCTACTATTTCCCCTCGGATACACGCATACGCGTTCTCTCTCGTTACCTCCGTTTCTTTTTTCCCCCCGTACAACAACAGATCGCTCGGAAAATTTGATTAAATTTCGTGCGCCAATTTATTTATTTATTTTTTTTCTCACGACCCGAGCATTATCCGCAGACCTCTTTTTTTCTCCCTTACACACTTTTTTGCATTTTTATACTCTCCCGCTGTTTACTGTTATACCCTTTAAAGCCCAAATTTGTATTCTTCGGCTGTGCGACTCGTCCGGCGCCGATTGTCACGCGAGCTAAATTAACGAAATTAAATCTTGAGCGCGGGAGATTAATTTTTGACGAAGTTTTCGTAAATTGGTTTTTGAATAATTTAAAAGAGGATCGTCATGATTGTTTTTATCACGCGAGGTAAATTAACAAAGTTCAACCTTGAAATTGTACACAGAAATCCTTCAATAATTTAAAAAAAAATTGATTTTTCTATTATTTAATAAATAATCGCTAATTTTTATCGTCACGCGATCCAAATTAACGAAAATTTAATTTAGAGTATCGATGTGAACATTTTTTTGATGGAACTTTTAGAAGAGCTAAAAGTTTTGAAAAAATTACAGGATATTTAATATACGTAATTTTACTAACAAGTGAGTTTTTTTTGGTATTTTTTGCACAATTTTCTCTTGAAAAAATTTGATTCTTCAGATTGTATCATTTTTTTGAGACATTGTGCAATTTATTAAAAATAATTTCTCCATGACGAGCTTTCTGATTGTCCGATTTTCATACGACGTTTTGAAAAATATTATTTAATATTATACAAAATATTGAAAATTTTTTCATATTTTGAATACAACATCCTTTAGTCACGAAATGAATTATTTATCGTGTATATTTATTGGCGAATGCGAGAATGTGACGTCTCGGTTGAAAATCTAATTTAGTGGATTTGTGAATACGACTCGATCGTGGTGTTTTCCTCTTCGATAAATTTTTTTTTTCCGTCGCGCCCGGATCTGTCGAACGTGAAGAAAAAAAAGGGAATAAGAACAATGGAGCCCGTTTGTTCTCGAGACAGAGTGGAGTTTCTGAGGATCGACGCTGAAAGAGAGAGGGAGAGAGAGGAGGAGACCTTCGGCCCTTTTTTCGCCTCTATCCACGCTATTTTTCTCACTCGTGTCGAAGTTCTCGACAGGGAGAGAGAAAAAAAGCGCTCGAGTCCCTTTAATTACGCGCAAGATGGTGGCTCCGATCTGAAGCTCTCGTCCGAAAATATTCCGTCTCGCTCTCACCGGCGGCGTCCTTGTTTTTGCTCACTTTCCGAGGCGATGAGGCTTTCCCTCGCGAGGCAAAAAAAAAATCTCGTTCCTTTGTTGCAGTCTTCTTGGACTCGATATGTTGTCGCGAGACGCGCAGCAGCAAAGAGGATCGATCGATTTTGCGAGAAGGAGGGAGCGAGTCAAACGAGAGCAAGAGAGAGAGAGAGAGAGAGAGAGAGCGAGAGGTTTGCACTTCCGGTAGAACCGGAAGTTTATTTCCTCCCCACCCCCTCCCCTCTCCATTCCTCCTGGGATCTTTCACTCCCTTTTCTCCGTCGCACTCCCTCTTGCTCGCTCAATGGAATATATATATCACGTGCTTGCAAGCTCCGGGGTCTCGGAGCTTGCAATAAAGCCGATTTTAAGCTCACTCTCACTCTCTCTCTCTCTCTCTCATTCTCGGCCTTTATGTTTGCCCTAGAGATAGCTAAATATCGACAGTTATCATAATCGACCAAGTCTCCCCCCCCCCCCTTCCTCTCTCATCCCCGTCGCTGCTAATTCTCACAATGACAATAATTCAATTAATTCATACTTTGTCAAGTCGCATTTATCGCTCGCCAGATTTACCTCGCTCCTTCTCCCCACGTATTTCTCATCTGCTCTCGCCCGATATTCATCCTTTTCTTCTCCATTTATTCGCATTACGGCTCTTCATTCTTTCGTATATAACCGTCTCCTTATTCTCAATCTACGTTCCAACAAATTTTTTAGCAGGATTTTCCAGAAAGATTATAATTATTTTAATAGAGCTATTATATTTGTAATTAAGGTGTAGTAATTAAAATTATGACGAAGTTGGACGTTTAACGAAAAGAAGTTGGTTTAAATTACCAGATATATTTTCGTAACTCAAGTTTCGCATTACTAAATTTTACTGCTATTAATTAACACGACCATAAAAAAGTAACAATTTTGATGTCTGTAATGAAATACTCATTATTGAACATTTTTCGAAATGAAATATTTCAATTTATGCGTGAATTATTAACTTTGTCATATGTTTTCATTTTTAAAAAAACTCACTTTCAAGTCATTTTTTGTTATAAAAAAAAATCCTTTAGATTGTACCATTTTCCAAAGGACAACGTGCATTTTGTTAAAAATCATTTGTCATTGACGAATTTCTTATTACAGTCGTGAAATTTTATTCACTCTAAGAATATTATCCAATAACATGTAAACTTTTTTATCATTTTCCATTTTGGACATAACATCCTCAAATTGACGTTTATTCATTTAAATTGTCTTTCGATTGAAAAAACTATAAGTCACGGTTAACCAAAAATTGTATTTGGTAATTTGAACAAAAATTCGGTCTCCATTTAATAATTAAAATATCAACATTTAATTTCAACATTTATGTTACTGATTGACATGATAATTAAGTTTAGTCTTGGAAGAGAAATAATTTAAAAATTAATTACGAATAATTGTTATTATATAATTATTTTTAATTACAATGAAATGATGCATGGTTATTACAATGAAGGTACAATATAATAATAGTATAGTTGTTTTTTAAAATATGAATAGAGAAATAATCTTGCGTCGTGTTTATCGAGTATGTGGGCATACTGGCGCGAGGAGTCCTTGCGGTTAATGACGCGAGCATAACGACGAGGCAATGTTGATGATAATAAACAAATTAAATATACGTCAGCATGTGAGCGAGAACGTACGAGGCATTTCAGACCAATAGATATCGTTATCGATTATTCTTTAATTGTCACATGGAACGGAATAGAATTCCTGGTAAACACACAGCCAGAGACACGAACATCGGGATTTTTCATTCGATCGGAGCTCGGCTAATTTTGTCTCGTTGTAAATTTACTGAGCATACACAAACATTTTTAAAAACTCTATATTTCTATTGATTTTCGAAAGGTATAGCTCTTAAAAATAAAATTACGATCGATTTCATCGTAATTAAATCGTTAATAATTCAGCTCCGGAATACTACATCCGGGGAAATTAAATTTTATATTCGAAAGCAGAAGGATGAATAAAAGTGTATTCGTAATTTACGAACTGAATTTATTTGGCTGAATAAAATACGGTGGAAATAAAATAAATAGAGATGTATCAAAAACTCAATATTCTCGGATTTCAAATAATTAATTTCCATGTAAATTTTATGAAAAAAAAAATTGAGATTTCATTCAATTACGAAACATTGGGTTCGAAAATTGAATCTCAAGCGGTTAATGAAAATTGAGACGCGTAATAACTTGATATTTCCAAATCTTACAAAATTAACATCTTAAATGTGTTCAAAGTGATTAAGGTTTCATCAAATTTTAAGAGTAACTTGGGTTCAAATTATTCAAGAAAGTTCGCCAGTCGAACGAAATCCTACAAAAAATTCATTTGGGGCTTAAACTTAAACTAACTAGTCATAATAAATTATATTCGATTAATTGAATAAAAAAATAAAAGAGTTCGCCGATGTAATTCGTGAGAAAAGTTAAATTAAAGATAATGCTTTTTAACATGATTATTTTGATTATTTCTATTGTCAAATACTGTAGAACTGAATAACAAAAATCTTTCATTTTCAACGTCATAAAAGTATAAACATCCTATATTAAAAAAGATATGAGGCTTCTAATGGAATCATCGGAATAAAGCGGATTATACTGAGCGCATTAACTTTTGATTGATCTCTACTCGTTAAAAAAAAATTCAACGATCTGCTTTGGAAATAATGACTTTGATGTTTGAATCAATCGTTTCATCTAGCAAAAATGTTCAAGAATGACCTATTATGAAGTCGATGTCGTCGAGGACACGAAAATATATCGTCACTTGAAATTTTGAGATTTTCCTATTTTCGATTCTTGAAAAATCAGGCTGGAGGTCCTTGAACACGCTACATTTTCTCAGCTCATATGAAAAAAAACTTGCATCACAATTTTCTATTATTTATATCAAATATACCTGGGCAAATATACCTGAATAGTTCGGGGATCGTAAAAATGAAAAAAAAAGAGAAAATTCGTCAAGCGTAACGAGGAAAAAAAAATTGCAAATTTTCGTTAATCCCTCGGTCATTGTTTGCATGGTGATCGATCGAGGTCGAGTGAAAAACTGAAAATGATCGTGATTGTTTGGATTTTCGACTTCGACTTTCAATTTGGAATCAGGAGCCCGGTAAAAAGTGTCGGGGTAAGACGTGTCGGGTCTCGCCAGGTAATTCATTACCGAAAAACGTTTCGTAGCAATTTGACAAGTTCCATTGATTGAGTGTCAACTGTCAGCTGTTATACACTATACGTTCAACGATATTATTTTGCAAATTGAACTAAATTATTGGTTGATTTAACTGAAGTTTAATTATTTCAAATAAACAAGTGTTGTTTCGACGAAATATTTTTCAACTAAATCTATTCTCAGTGTATGAAGTGTGCATCTAAAAGAATAACAAAATATAAATTCAAACATGTTAAATTAAAAAAAGCGGCTGCGTTTGTTGCTTGTGTTATAAAAAATACAGAAAAAGAAAAGTTATGCTTTTAACGAGATAAAGTAGAATGAACGGAAATTTTTGCCACAAATCGCAGAACTCCATCTTTTCCTCAATCATTTGGCAACGTTGCCCACAGCTCGGAACTTTTTAATTAGTGTGGATAAATAGATAAACGTGTATATGTACATTAGATTGGTTCAAAAAAATAAATAATTTTTTCAAGGTCACATATTTGTTTTAGGAAAACGAAATATGATGACAGCTCTAAATTGAACTCTCTAATATTGATATTTTTATTTTTCAGTGGTTTTATAATTCAGCGATTTAGTGGTTTTTTAAAATTCTATTTATTTCTTATATTTTATCTTTATTTAGTGTTTCCTGAATGTAATTTTCTATTTCAAAATAAAATACTGGAAATATCGTTTTGCTGCTTCTGAATTCAGTTCAGAAACAAGACAGTGTATGAAAATGTCGCATGTATGTCTTCGTAGAAAATTTGTCGTTTTACAAAAAAGGACTCTTGTAAATTTTTGATAATTCGATTATACCAGAGGTAATTCAAGGTTTTTTTTCATAGACAATCTCAATCGCCATAAAATCATGTAATTTCTAATAAAAATTTTACTAAAAATCATATTTAAATTAAAAAACAAATATTTAGATGATTTATTCCGAGTTGCCTATGAAAATAGTCTATTATTTTAACCAATCTAGAATACACAAAATAAACACGTATATATGTTATACATAATTTATTTTCTCATTTTCTCAATTTAATTGTGTCTCTCCGAAGTTTCTGCGAAATACGCCATGCACGGCGCTCTGGAAAGTTACCCTCGAATGATGGAATTTAAAATAATATGAAAGCAGAGCGAACAATAAGTGTATAAATATAGTTCGGGAACGGAGAATGGTGAAAGAGCGAGGATGGAAAATAATTCTTTTGTCCGGGAAGGGAGGCTGTAGAATATAAAATTTGCTCGAAAAATGTATAGTATCGATGCGGGAAAAATAAGCAGAGACAAGTGGCTCTTATCATTCGCGCCTTTTGCGGTGAATGACGCGCGTTGAGAGATCTCACAGGCGCTCTCCTCCCGCCGAAGGAAAATTGAGTAATCAGCGGCAAAGTGAGAAAGAGAGAAAAGAAGAAACGAGATTCGCATACGCGTCATTCCGTTACTGATATTGCAAAAAAAGAGAAAGAGAGAGAGAAAGAAAGACGTTCGCTCGGCGAAATTTTCGAGGCCCGCGATAACCGTTGATCGGATCGATCGTCGGAATTTTTTGTTGAAAGCGAGAATCGAGGGGAATTCCGAGCGAACGTGCCTCACTCCGCAAAGCAAACCATAGGAGCTTCGGCCCTCGAACGTGAAATGAGAAAGAAAAACAAACGTCGGTGATGGATAGAGAGAAGGAAAGACAGAGATAAAAAGAGAGATTCGAATCGAGCGTAAAATAAAAAAAAAAAAGAAATAAAAAAATCTCGACGTTTTCACTCGGGCAAGAGTGATATTCAGAGAAAATAAAGTACGACACGAGTTTTTATCGGTTCGTTTCTTATCGTTTTCGTTAAAAAATTGTTTCTCGAATTGGTGATTCAGAGCTTTTCGTAAAAGTATGTCCTTGCCCGGCGTCTGACGAGCAGCAGATACGTCAATCGACGTACAACGAAACGTCGTGACCCCGTGTGCGTAGGCAAGGATCAAACGATCCGTTTATCGGCCCTGACCGACGGGGACACGAAGAGCGCGATCCCCCAACGGCCGGAGAAACGATGGAAACGGTCATCGGCGATACGCGATGACAATCGCGTATTGGTTAAAACAGCGCGTGTTCGAACCACGTACACGAGCGTAAGCCAATTAAGAACGATTTTGCCAAAGAACGATCCGAGCAACGACGCTCCCTCTTTTCTCCCAACAATCAAATCTTTCATCCGTTTCTATGCTGCGTCGACTCATTTATCGAATGATCGTTTTTTCCTGCTAAACGTATTGAGTCTATTGCTGCAGACAAGCCAAAAGTCATCGCAACTAATTGACGTAATTTACGAAAAATTAGAGACCATTTTAAAAAATGGTTATATATACTGTCAAGAAAATGTACAGTTTGATTTGAAAATAATTTTTACAAATTAAACGATCAGAAAATAATTTTATCAATTGTTCAAGTGGTAGACAATCATCAAGGCTTACTAAAATCTTAAAATGTCAAAACGTCAAGCAGACGAAATTTTAACGAAAGAATAAATAAATATTAAAAAATTTATTTGAGGAAACTAATGTATGCATTCATTGAATGAAATAACAAAAGAATACGGAGAAAATTGAGTCTAAATTATAGGTGCGTTTGAATTATACGCCAAAGTTTGAAAATATACCAAAATATACGTGAAATAATCGAGCAGGAAATACTCGCTATAACAACGACTATTTCAAAATATAGATCTTTTTTCCCACCCCGCCTTTTTTCCAAACGATAAGATTCCTAGGAGTTTATTTAATTTTAAGGATGAATGTCACATTTATGAGATAGTCAAAATTTTCGTGAATCAAAAATATATGTTAAACTGAATCACGCTGAATCGATTGGAAAAAGAAAAAAGTATGGTTACCGATCATTTGAAAAAGATGTTGAAGAATGAAACTATGGAGGTTTCCCTAACCTCCATTGATGAAAGTGCCACTTACAGATGTGTACTCATTATTTTTTTTATCATAATTTTCATTGATATTGAAATCTATAGCTATATAAATTTATTCCCCATCGTTTGAAACAAAAAAAAATAACCTTAATGTTCATTTATAGCAAATAATTAGCATACAAGATTACATCCAATCCTGTGTTACTTTAACCGGAAGTCGAAAATTCGTGTTTTCTGTAGTCAACAGATAAAAAGAAAATGTATTTTCTATAACTAGATATATTATCCTCGATGTTATTTCTACAAAAAAAACTATCGTTGCCGATATTTTTACAGAAATATTCTTGATTGTATTTTCTCGTGTTCAGGGCATTTCAAATTGCGTAGTTGTGATTGGCTGGCTGCACAAAATGTCTGTGTCTCAAGTATAGTCAAATCAGGTCTTAATTTTATTTCACACTATAGAAATTGATTAATATCTACACTATTCTTATTCCTTAAATCACTATATTTGGACAAAAAAATTATTGCCATTATTATTTGCGCATAAAAGACTAATTAAAAAAACACGAATAGATGTACTGCAGATTTGACGTGACATACATCCTTAATCCAATTAGCTGTTAAATTCTCATGATCCAACATGAATGGATTCAATTTCCAATTGAGCGAAAGTAAGAATTTTCGTATAATAATAATTCCTTGATCGCGAAAAGCCATAACTTTTAATGATCAATTCTTCGATAATTCGTTTCATGATCTACCTTGAAATTTTGCAGAGAGAATGTCGATTATATTTATTACATAAAGCCTGTAATCGTCATTCAGGCAGGGTTAAACGGCATCGGAGGGGGTTTTTTGTTTTTCAAAATTCTTTGTAGGACAAAAACTAACGATTTGGCCCATACCCAAGCAAAAATAGCTTGGGTGAGTAACTTAAATAAAATTGAAAAAACCAGTAAAAATGCATTTTGGAGCTTCTCAAAACTATTGATAGAAATTTATGACGCCTATATGAAAATTCTTCCATTTAGAGGGATCATAATAAAAGCAGAATCAACAATCTTTGGTAAGTTATTGCATATAATGAGATAAAAAAAATAATAATTTCTAAAAAGTGCAAAATCCCCATGTTATTTAAATGGAAAAGTATCGTCATTTAGGTAGACTTTCCTGGCATCGGAGGGGGGTATTTTTTTTTTCAAAATTCATTGTAGGACCAAAACTAAAGATTTGGCCCGAACCCAAGCCAAAATAGCCAACTTGGTAAATAACGGACACCCTAATGTGCAGCCTCTCTAAATTGCGTTTTCCTTCAACAAAATTGCATTCTTTGAGATTAGGGCCAGCCCAGTCACAAATCGCACATGTGACCACATGTCTCGATCCTCTTATGGTCGCCATTTTTTTCAAGCTCCGCCCATTTGACAGATCCCAATAGGACTAGTTGAAAAATAATAGAAAAAAAAAGAATTGACGTAAAAAATGAAAAGCTCGGGAAACGAGAAAACAGTCCTCGCGAGCGCCGTCTCGAGGATGCGCCGCGCGGACGGTGCTGCCATCTGGTCTAGCGAGCGCGTCACGACGCAGGGACGAGAGAGAAAACGCGCAAAGAGACTTTTTCAGCTGATCGGACGAGCAAAGAAGACGCTCGTAGGCATATAATGTGTAATACGTATATATGTATAAACAGATGGGCGGGGTAACCAGAACTATTAATAGGTTAATGTGTACGTTCGATCAAAGTATACAACACCCAACAAACTCTTGTTTTTCCCTCCCCTACGCCCGGTATACGCTCGACTCGTTTCTTCTGCTCCCTTTTTTTTTCTCTTTCTCTCTCTTCCTCCCTCTTTCCCTCTTTTCCCGTTCTCCCCCTTGCCCCGTTCTCTTTTTTACGTTCTTTTTTTCCTCCGCAATTTTCTTTCGCGATTTTCCACGTGCCTCGCGCATAAGCATGTACCGGAGAGCTCTATGTATGCGCAAACACGTGCAACGATGCGAATGCTTATTTCTATCGTCTCCCGTGACGCTCAAATGGCGAATAATCTGCGATGCGAGAAAAAATGATTCTGGAATAAAAATGAATAGCCGGGACTGCGATTGCTCCGTGCGACTCGTCCTAACGAAGAGGGGTCGTTACGAAGCCTCCGGGTAATCCCGTTGGATCGAGCAAATTGCGTAATCGCCGGTAAGGTAAGAATCCCAATAGTTGGACAATTTTTGTTATATTTTTTTTTATATTTGAATTATTTTTTTCTCAATAATATCATAGGGTAAACGTACCATATCTCGGCCACATAAGACCTTTTTTCGGCCCCCGAGAGGTTGTATTTTCATGAAATTTAATCTACAAACCATTATAGTCCAACTAAAATTTTCTTTAATGTTTGTCTATGTTTTTCCTGCACGTTAAATTCTACACACATTTTAGGAGATAAAAAAATATCTGTTTTATATTAACTATTAAAATAATAATCGAGTGGCCGAGATTTGGTGCAGGCTGAGATTAGGTCCACCTACCCTATGGGTTATTTTTCATATTCAATGAAATTTATATTTCATAACGTTAATTTATTAGAGCAAATTCGCTCAACGTTAGAGACAGGGTTGATTTTCTGTCCAACTATTAGGATATTTTACATATTCAAATATTCAAGTATTTATTTATTAAAGTAATACAACCGAGACAGTCTATACCGAGACAGTCTATTCAAAAGTTTGTCCTTATGTGTTAACTTGATGTAAAATCATCAGTTGAAATTTCTTGAGGCAGAATTTATTCAAAAATTGCACAGATCTTCGTTAGCATTGTGTTGTTTTCAAAATTTAAAAAGGCTTTACCATGTAGTTATTTAGATATTAATTTTTAAAAATTGCTAATTTTAACATGGGCTCTTATGAGATATTTGAAAAAACAACGAGATTCAATGTATAATATCTCAATTTCTAGATGGTGAAGCTTTGTAAAATTTGACACATATTTTCATATGACATTAAAAAAGGCCTGTGCAAATTTTTAAGAAAATCTGTCTCAACACGGTTTTGCGGTTGTACTACCTTAAAAATATTGTCTAAAATTAACACATAAAATGTATTTTGGATCACTAAAATATCATACAATAGTTTCGATGTGAATTTGAAACAGATTCTTTTATTTGAATATTTTTTGAACAAGGATAAAGTGTGAAAACCTTTAGCTGTCCAACTATTGGGACGTTTACTTTATATGGAAAAATGGGACGCGAAATTTCGATTTTATTATTCTCCCCCACGATCATCAATAAGTGATTAAAAATAATGAGTGCTGCGTCAAAAATGACGCGAACTCGTTAAAACCTGACGAAAATCGTAGCCTCTTTGTTGACTCTGGAATTTCGTTTCTCTCACGTTTGCAGAAGTCACGATCGAATGTTTTTTCGTCTTTTTTTTTAAACTGAGAATACGTTTGAGCTCTTTCGTAGACGCTTCCACGTGTTTCCCTTAAAATATTTAATGCTTATCACGGTGATGGAAACTGTTTTGTGAGAGAGTTTACATATTGAAGGTATTTATACTTTTATCGCGTACCTTCATAAATCTACGCGGGGCAGCTTTCGTGCTCGAGCTTGAGACCGGTTGCTCGCGTTTGTACGAACGTTTATTGCATCGTTTCCGAACGGAAAAACACGATTAACAGGGAACATACGTTAGAGGGCGCCGTAACGACACGAGCGACATTTGTAGACGCGAATTACAAGCTCGACCGACCGGAAACGGACGGAATATGTACCCTGTCTTACGACACTTTTATCAAGTACTATAAAAATACGGTAAATACGTACAACTTTATTTATTTTATTCATCGGTGCGCGAATGAGTTCTCGATGATTTTTTTATCTTTTTTTAGTGCACGGAAATCTGGATGAATTTTTCATCTGCGAGGCACGTGTTTTTCGCACGATGGGGGATAAATAATAAACTAATCGCGCCCTGCTAGGGATCACTGATTGTCAGAGTATGTTTTATTCTCAGTTTTTAGGCCATGAATATTGAAGGAAAAAGAAACATCATCTTCGGGCCTGTCAAAGGACGAAGAAAACGAAATTTCACTCTGAAAAATTTTCTCGTCCGAGAGGGCTCCTTTTTTACCACCTTTAGTCAATATTCAATCTGGAAAAAAGCTTTTTCTATCCCTTTGTGCTCGCGTGAGTGCTGACATTTCAAAAATAAATGGAACGTGTCATGTTTGTGTGTATCTCTCTAAAGGGGATTTGGCATTAATCTGCTTTCAATAATATTCGGTAACGAAACTCGTGGAGAATGATCATTATTCGAGGCGCAATTCGAATTTTTCAATTCACATCGAAGAATTGAAAAAAATTATTTTTGAATCAGTTTTTTGATCTTTTCAATATGAATTCTTGGATCGCGTCTTACATAATTATCATTTTCGTTATCTACAGGAAATTTCCTATCAATTATTCTCTTAAAATAAAAAATAATAATCGAGACTCGTTTGTTAAGTACTTGAAACTTTGAGACAACGATTTTAATAAGAAAATAAAATTTACAATTGTCACCCAACAGTGAATCCTATATTAAAAAAGACATGAGGCCTCTAAATGAATCATCGGAATAGAACGCATTATGCGGAGCGCATTGACTTTTGACTAATTTCCACTCATTAAAAAATAAAAATTTAACGTGCGCATTGCTTTGGAAACAATGATCTTTATATTTGAATCATTAATTTCGTCTTGCAAAAATTTTCAGGAATTACCTATTATGAAGTCGATATCGTCGAGGACAAGAAAATATATTGCCACTTGAAATTTTGAGATTTTCCTATTTTCGATTCTCGAAAAATCAGGTCCTCGAACACGCTAAATTTTCTGAGCTCATGTGAAAAAAGCTTGCATCACAATTTTCTATTATTTATATCAAATATACCTGGGCAAATATACCTGAATAATTAGGGGATCGTAAACATGAAAAAAAAGAGAAAATTCGTCAAGCGTAACGATGAGGAAAAAAAAATTTTCAAATTTTCGTGTTCTCGGCGAAATCGACGTTACAATGGATAATTCCTGAAAAATTTTGCAAAACAAAACGTCTTAAAAATTTTTGAAAAAATCGAAACAAGTACCCCTTCAAAAATTCGCAAATTTTTTAAATTTATAAATAAGTTTATGAAGACGAAACTAAAAAAAAAGATTTAAAAAAGTACACTGCTACATACTTTATAAAAAATTTACAAAAATCTTATTTTTAAAAATTCATATTAAAGGCAAATGTACGATTTTTAAATACAAAGTAATGCTAAATCTCAGCCAATTTGGAGTATGACAGCTCTTGAACCATTCAGTATAACGATCGTAATTTGGCTTGAAATTTTATCGCACATTATATCATATAGAAACAATGTAAAAAATGTTATTCGCAGTTCTTAAATTTTTTAAATCATCGCTCGTATATCCTAATGACAGTCTTAGTATACGACTCAACCCAAAATCACAGGTATCGTGTTTATTTTTTGAGGGACAGTGTATTTTTGTTTTTCTATGTAACGATGACGAAGAATAATTGTCACTTCGAGGCCCCTGGGAAAAGAACGGACATGTGTACACACAATGGCTGTCCAAACCAATGTTTGGAAGGAAAAAATATCAGATATGAATACAATTTGACGAATCGATTATCTCCCCTACGCGTTGGAATGTAATCCATAATACAATAAGTTTTTTCTCTGCGTTAACTATTAATATGATGAAATTTAGGTCAAACAGAGTTAACGATAATGATGATGATAGTGAAATTCCGAAAGATCGAAAGACACGTTTCTGGACACCAAGTATAAATGCAAAAGTATAAAATCGGTGAAATCGGATATCAATACAAGGCTGTGTCTTCTATATTTACAGTAAAATTGGAGCATCAAAAAACTTTGCAATAGTTTTGCCATGTCAGTGGGGACTTTTTGAAAATCGTTCTTATACCGATTCTACCATAATTTTCAACCTATATTATCTGCAACGTTTTATTAAACAAAAAAAAATAAATTTCAAGCAACTTTTCATTGTTCAGCTTCTTTCTTTATACACGAAGCAATAAGTTTCAAGTACACATTTAACGCATACTTGTACGTGGAAAAAAATTCAAACGATTTTTCATCATCTGCATTTTTTCAATTAATGTTTGCAAACATTTGTTTACGAAGAAATTCGATTTTTACGTCATTCCTTTACTGTTTCAGTGTTCGAAGTGTGATGCACAAATATTTGGAGAAAAAGAACGAAGTAAACTTTGATAAAATATTCAATCAAATTCTAGGTGAGTCAATATTTTTTCGATCCACTATTTTTCATTTAACTAACGACATTTGTTAATGGAATTTTTCATTTTCTTTTTCAAAACGAAAAAAAAAATAGGAAACCTTTTATTTAAAGACTTCTGTGAGACTGTAGCGGAGGAACCAATTCCGCAACTTAGGTTTTACGAAGAGGTAACGAAATAAAAACTTGATCGTATTGATTACTTCGAAATTTGAGCAAAATTAGCGAAAAATTCTAATTAAAATAAAATTTAACACTAATCCTAAAATCTATCACAAATTAGCAACAAATTTTAATTTAAAAAAAACGAATTTATAGATAAAGGCGTACGAAAAATTGGAGTGTCCCGAAGAAAGGAGAAAAGTAGCTCGCGAAATATACGACAATTACATAATGAAGGAATTATTGGCGCACACGCACGTAAATATAGTTAAACATATTGAAAAACACGAGAAATAATGTTTTCGTTTTCTTTTTTTTTGGCTAAACTTCTTATGGAAGAGAGAAAAGAAATTTGTTTTTATTTTATTTTTCGACAGGAATATTCGCCCGAGGCCGTGTCTCACGTTCGCCAATATCTCATGAAGAACGAAGTTCCCGTCAAATTGTTCGAGGTTGGTTCTCGAGACCCCGATATTCCTCTCCTGCCCTCGCACACCCTCGTCCCTCGTATTATTGTCTCGACATTTTAATCGACTCGAAGAGAAAAAGACAGAGAGAGAAAAAAAACGAAAAAATGATATCTGTTACTTGCAGCCTTACATCGAGGAGATATTTAATCATCTGAGAGGAGAACCCTTTAAAAAGTTCCTGGAAAGGTAAATCATACTCTTATTTCAAACACACTGATCATTCTCGTGGTACAATTACCTTTAAGCAGTAGTTTCTTTTTTTATTTTTTACAAGCATTATAAAAGTTCTAAAGTTCGTAAAAAAAAGTCCTGAATACAATATTCATATTATTTCATGTCATAACAATTCAAGATTGGAATATCTAGAAAAATTGCATTTTGTTTGAAAACACAAAAATGAAAATTCTTAATGATATTGTGAATGCATACGAACATTTTTTTACGTAATTGTGAACAATGAAAGATGTTTGTTATGTCAAGTGCAAAATTTTCTAGCATTAAATTTATTAGGTAACGAATACGAATAATCTGGAATATTTTATCCTGACACGTACTTACGCAACAACCATCTCTGCACTGACGAAAATATAATTGCATTTAAAAAATCAATAAAACCTTTGATAAAAAATATTTTTATCAGAGTAAATATGTAACTGCGCAGTGCTAAAACGTTATAATATGTGATAGATTTGAACAGATTATTTTGTTGCAAAATCTTTTTTTTTGAGCATTTAAAATTTGATAATTCTTATGTAATGATGATTAAGGTAGTTCGATAGCTAAGTGACGTATAAAAAAGGGGACGACTCGCCTTCACGAAAAAGTATTACCCATAAAAAGGTAGAACAATACGAATTTTTAAAAATATTGTCAGTAATCATAGAAGAAACATAATTATGCTATTTTTATTGATTTTTTTTTACTTGCACTGAACTTCGTGGATGTTGAATTTTTTCAAAATGGAAAAAAATGGAAAATTTCCAATACAATGATTTTTTTTCTTAAAAACTGACAGTATAACATGCTGACTTTTTACAGATAACTTCTGTAGGTGGTACTCTAATATTTTTAATTTTTTCATAATTTTCTTAAATATCTTTTTCAAGTTATGTTTACAAACAATTTATTTGTGACGTTTCGATGGGGAAATGGCTAAGCTTTAAATTAAAATATCTTAGAAACTAAACGGTAGAATTACTCGACTCTTTTTTTCATTAGATTTATTTCCTTTTTCCACAAAGAATATACAATTTTTTCCAAAACTTTCTTAATTACACTGTTTTTGCTATCGAACTACCTTAAGATAAATTCAACATATCGTTTTCATTTAATAACAGTTTTATTATATGAAAAAATCTTTAAATCGTACAATTTCATATAATAGCAATTCATACATTTGGACCAATTAGTCCGATAACTTGCACTGAACCTTAAAAAAATATATATATAGTATATAAAATTTTATTTAATATCATCAATATTATTGAATCAATCGATTTTTTCTCAGTTATAGTTAAATATAACGAAGATCTTATTTTACCACGAAAATGTTCGAATTCGAATTTGAGCTAACGAAAGTTCCGCGCTTGATTTCTTTTTTTTTCAGTGACAAATACACGCGTTTTTGTCAATGGAAGAATCTGGAGTTGAACATACAATTGACGATGAATGACTTCAGTGTACATCGTATTATCGGACGGGGCGGTTTCGGCGAGGTTTACGGCTGTCGTAAAGCCGACACCGGAAAAATGTACGCGATGAAGTGCCTCGACAAAAAGCGGATTAAGATGAAACAGGGCGAGACTCTGGCTCTCAACGAGAGGATTATGTTGTCCCTAGTCAGTACAGGGGTAAGAATCATTTTTTCTACCACCCCGTAACGCACGATCGATACACACCCGATCAATTTTCAACCGGTTTGAAAAGAAGAAATGGGGTGGTCCCTCTTATCGCCCACGACAAAGAATTTTTTTTTGCCATTCGAAGCTTATTTCGTACGTGACTAGAATTCTCGTGAACGTTTTTTCACGAAATTTCAGAAAGTGTCACATTACAACTTTTATCATTTTAATATTTGTTTAAATAAGTAGGAGAGATAGTGATAGTTTTATTTTAATGGAACTTAAGGTAGTACATCCACGAAACGATTTTTTTTAGGAATTTTTTAAAATTTTGCATAAACTATCTTTGATGCCATATGTATATGTGTGTTAAATTTTGAGACGTTTCTCTGCATAGAATTCGAGATATTCATTATCGAAAATCATCCATTTTTCTACTCTCCCATAAAAGCACGTGTTATATAGTGCAATCTTCAAATCTTGATATCTTGAGTTATAAGAAGTAGAACTTCTTGAAATTTGGTACAGCTTTTTATAATACTTTTAAAAAACTTCAATTAATTTTTTAAAAAAATCCTAAATACATTTTTTTCTAATTTTTATATATACGTATAAAGTACGGATCATCTTGGATGACCTTGAATAAAAAATATGTTGTCCTTGATTCAATTAGTAACAACTTTTTCTAATGAATTTAAGCTGTAAAATCACATGGTATTGATAAAAACTATGTTAAAAATGTTTA
>JAPYYW010003408.1:0-15094 GCA_030522545.1 Cremastinae sp. A BG-2022a | reverse complement strand
CAACTTTTCTTAATGAACTTTTACTCGCAAACCACTTTGTCAATGAGAAAAACTGAGTCGAAAATTTGTCGTTTTACTGCCATGACCATATCACCTTAATTGCATGGAATGAGCTTTTATGAAAGATGACGGAAAATGTTGACTTTGAAAAATGAACATTTTGGATACATACAGTAAGATCATGTTTTATCTGTCAAGTTTCATTTTTTGGCCTTTCTTATCAAACTATAATCTATTATAAAGAGACATGGTAGCGTCTCGACGTGAAGTAATAAAAGGCAGACGACTGACCGAGCACGGCGACGCGACCGCTCTCTTATTATAGAAAGTTCAGGTTTCATGTATCAAATTCAAATTTTTAATTAATTTTCTGACAAAATGTATTCAGTAATCGAAAATCTATCGAGAGTTTACCGATTAATGTCGTATGTTTTCTTTTGATTAATTTTGGATTCGATTTAATCGGTTAAGTAATTACTGAGATGTCGTAATTTTCGCGCAGTGAATTTCAAGAATAATTTCACCGTCAGCTACACCGATTCCAGTAGGAAAGAATCCAGGTCCCTATCTTATCCGCCTCATCATTTTTATTATTACGTACGTTCTAATTATTTTTTCGCAGTACCTTATTTTATAGGTTTTTCGAAAATTTCAATGCTGTGAAAAATTTATGTGCACCATAAGACATTACGTATCTTACCAGTTAAGATGATGTAAAACATCAAATTTCAAGTAATTTTTCAGACAAATCCCACGCTCGTATTTTTCAAGCAAATGAACTAAAATTTGCAATATTCTATGCTGTGTGGATATTTAAACCATAACCCCAATAGCTATTTATGGAATAATAGATGAATATAATTCATGATACATTTTGTACAATATTTAGTGCAATCAGTATTTAATCAGTCCGCCACTTCCCAAACAGAGTAAAACTGTCAATAATACAGCCACATTTGAATTTTTATCTACCAACAATGTTGAGTATGAAATACACAGATCGAAAGATCATTAATTTGAAATCTCAGTAACGATTCTTCGAAAAACGGAGAGATACAATTCAATCGGCGATTTACCATTGAATGAATTGGTTTATATTTAAACCCTAATACTAATAGCTATTTATAGAATAATAGGTGAATATAATTCGTGATACATTTTGGACAATATTTAGTGCAATCAGTATTTAATTAGTTCGCCACTTCTCAAACAGAGTAAAACTGTCGATAATACAGCCACATTTGAATTTTTATCTACCAACAAAATGTTGAGTATAAAATACACACAGATCGAAAGGTCATTAATTCGAAATCTCAGTAACGATTCTTCGACAAAAGCGGAGAGATACAATTCAATCGGCGATTCACCATTGATCGAATTGGTTTACAAATTAAGTTCTCGATTTTATGGGCTAGTTACTCACCAGACTATTCGCGTTATATTGTTTCTCCCTGTTTTAATAGGATCTTACGACGCGAACGTGGTAAGCGAATTGAACCTGACGTGAGAAGTGCCTTTGACACGTATATATATATTCACACATATTTCTGTATAGAGATAGATAGTCCGTATCGGTAGCAATGGCATGATGTGTCCGAGGATGAAAAAGTCCGCACGTGGGTACCGAGTGTGCCGAGCAGATATCGCGCAAATTGGACTTAAACTTGGATTTTTTCCGCGCTTTTCCACAACGGTGGTGGTGCTCGTCGTAGAAATGGTCGTCTTGTACGGGCAAGTGTAGATAGTTGTGACATCCAGTCAGGGGCTCAGAGCGAGAGTACGCGTTCATAAAAGAGAGAATCGCGCGAGCTCTCCCGTAAGTCTTACTTGTATTGGCCGCAGACACGGGCAAGGAGAATCAAGGCCGCGCTTCCTTCTTCCGTTGACACTAACACTTTTGAGATTTTAAGAGAATCCTCTCGCGACGACGAGTTCCGCCAAGCTTCCTTACGAGATCTCTTTTACGATGGATATGTCGTTGAACCTTAGCTGCTTCAACCTCGTGAAGGCTGCTATAAGAGCTCGGCTACGTATATGCATCGGGGTAAATACGCTTCGCGGATATAGAGAGAGAGAAAAAGCAGTGAAATGGCGAATGACCAAGAGCAAGCCCCGATACGACAATGGGATTTTCGTGGCAACCGTATAACTAAATCATTTCCATGCGAATTCTTGAATTCCTTCGACTCTTGTATTCGATTCTTATTCTAGTTATATTTCGCTTTGTCAATATTTTACCAAAAAGCTTAATTGCCAAAAAAGCACTGACAATGATACAAATTACTACATTTACAACGGTTTGATAACTATACTGATTATTTTCGATAAAAATTTTTTTTTTAATCGAAACAAAATATATTTTGGGACTTCATGAGTGTGAGCATATCTAATAATACTGAATAAACTGAAATATATCCATTAAATAATGTTTTTCTAATCGATGAAAATTTACCTGCTATAATTTTTGGATATCCAGAGCTTGAATAGCCATTTTCGGCGATATCCAGCGTACAACGCCTATTTGACTCGTATCGATGAACGAGATTGACATTGTCAGGCTGGTCATTCGGGAGAAGAGGACGAGCGAAAAGCGAGGAAAGGTAAAGCTTAATAGATTTTGAGGAGGAAAGAAAGGGGGAAACAAGGAGGAGATACAGGTTGGGTTGGAGGGATCCTATCGATACGAATCAATTTAATAGACAGTAGATAATCGCGGCCCGATCATCATTCAGGACGTTCATTAGGTTATCCTGTTCGTAACGCGGTCCGATTCAATCATGCGGTACCCAATGCGCAATCTACATACAGATGAAGAGAGTAGTATAATAGAGTATTTGTGAGATGGGGAAAAGGAGAGAGGGCGAAAGATACAATTCGAGAGAGTGAGATGCAAAATCGCAGTTATATTGTTAAATAGATACATAACAATAATTGTTATACAACACATACGTAATTCATCGTTTGCAGCTACAGTTTGTCTCTTTACTATTCATCGATACCGGATACTCTGCATATTGTCCAGAATAACAATCAGCTTCTCCCCCATTAAGTTGATCGCCACTAGCAGCACGTATCGTGATAGATCATGCGAGTATCTCCAACCCTTTTTTAAATTATTATATTATTGTGCCCTTTAGATCATTTGTATATTTCCTGGGGACCAGAAAGAAAATGAAATGCCATTTATTAAATAATACAGCGATGATATCAATTAAATCAGTAAATCATAGAGAAAACAAATAACATTTTTATCTTTTTTTAACAAAAATATATAAATTCATTCCTATGTATATCAACAGCAGAGATAGGATGTTTAATAACAACATAACACGAATTTCCTTTATCAATATAGATAAAAATACATGCGCAATTCCATCTCAATTCGACAACGACTTTAGAATGACCTCAGATTTTTTTATTGTTTAATATGTTACTATGTAGATGCAAAATAAAGTATTCATGCCAATTTTTAGCCATCTATCTTGACGCGTACAGAAGTTTCGTAAATTTCTTAAAATATTCATAGCTTCGACAATAGTTCAAATATCGTAACTTAATAGGAGGTCATTTTTTGTTATTTTTTTAAATGTAATTTTTGGGAAAAAAAAATTAAAAACTGATCAAAAAAAATTTTTAGAGACTTTTTAACCGTTTTAAGCTCAGAAATTGAATTTTCTTTAAATGGGACCCCTTCAATTTTATAAAAATAATTTACAACATTCTACGTAAAAAAAAAACAAAATTTTTGAGCCCAGACTGAAAATTGCTTTTGATAACTTCATGTTGAAAAGCGGGGAAGCGTTCTTATTAAATTGTTCTTATTGGGGTGTCGGACTGTAGATAGATAGATATGTTTATTTGTACCAGGGTGGAAACCTCGTGAGTACACAAGAGTTTAGCGAGTATAATAATAAATTAAACAGTAAATAAAGCAAATAACATAAGTTGCATAAGTTACATAAGTTGAGGATGACGTGAGAGAACAGTAGAGATACAATAGCAGTACAAATTATACAAAATTAAAGTAAAGATAAATTAATAAGTCGAAGTAGTACAATTAGTAATTTTGAGGCATATAGTGGAAAATTGTTACAAAAGCAAAGCCCCGACAGACTTACGAGGACGAAAGAGACCAGCGAGGACCTGAAAACGCGGAGTCGACTTCGACGTGAAAAAAGAAATGAATCTGCGTGACAGCGACGTCCTGGCAAAATTCGAGGACTCGAAAAACTGTCACGAGTATGAGTTCTCTTACCCCTCCGGAAGAAAATTGTAAGTACGAGTGTCATATAATTTATTCGAGCAGGTACACGATCCGCCTGCGTGTCATGGCGCGCGGTAAAGTTTTCCCCCGCGTTATTGGCACGTTTTTGTGTCCCGGCATGCGAATCGGCCATTGTACCAGCCACACCGGTAATTTTCCCGTAAATTCGCGATTATTCTTTTTGTACTCTTCTCTTTTGAATTGTATAGAGTATCGAGGCACGGAAAATTCCCCCTCGTGGTCGGTGTCGTCTCCCGGCTACCATTTCCGTTTCGGAACGTGGAGAACCAACGTTGGAACCACCACTTGTCAAAAGTACTTCATTATTTTGATTGAAATGTACTCTTCCCTTTTTATTGTTATCGAAAGGATAACCGGCGTCCAAACAGCGCATATTCGGCATCAGAGTTGTCCGGAGACAACGATAGAAGTTCTTCCGGCTGTATGGAGAAAGGGGGCGGGGGGAGAAACATGTAAAATATTTTTCTAAATAGTAAATCGATTGTAAATCCGCGCATAGAATCATATTTTATTTTATTTTTTTTATTTTCCGTTCTCCTTCCCGATGACTTCTCCGAAATCCCCATGATAACGTGTATCACAGGATAATTTTTTTTATGGTTCTTTAGAAAGTATGTTTGAAAGAAATAAAAAAAATGTACATTCCACGTAAAATAAATTGATAATTAATGGTGCATTAATAAAAAGAACCTGTTTATTTTCCATTATATGTAAAATTGAAACTTGGAAAATTAGCTATAGTAAAACAAATATTTATCGTTGTATGTTCGGATTGAAATTATTGGTTTACAAGTGAAAAGTCCGCTCGATATTTTTTTTATTATTGTTTTAATTCTCCGAAGCTTATTAGCTTCCTTTTCCACACAAGTGTTGCAAAATAAACACGTTGCCATGGACAACATGTGAAAATAGATATTTATGTCACTCGGTCGGAATGTGGCGATTTTCTGACAATCTCGATGTTGCCATATGAGTGTAAGGTTTGTGGCGCGAGTTTACAAAAATGAGTAAAATTATACATGAGCACATAAAATTACATAGAGCACTGCATTTTACAGATATTTTTTATTAAATGCCAAAAAAAATTTTTTTTTAATCCAATCGTTCGCATAAAATACACGTCAGTGCCTCGGTTCAAATTGGACGAACTTCAGGAGGTTCCCTTTCTTTCATTATTTGGCGTATAACAATTCTGAAAAATTGAAATTTTACGTCGACATGAAACAAAAGGAGAAAATTATTACTTTGTTTTTCTTCTTCTGTTGAATAAATTTGAAAAAAGGGTCGAAAACGAAAGATTAAATAACGAGGCTTTGAAACAAATTGCTATTCTCGTCAATGATTTAATTTTGAAAAAGAATATTTTATTTTCATAAAATAACATGAAATCAAAATTGGAGAAAAACTATGAAATTAATTTAAAAATGAAATACATTATTAATTATAAAAGGTTCTATTCAATTAAAAGTTTATACAATTATACATTGTTTAACAATGAAATTTTTTTTCGTGGACAGTGAAATTTCTTTTTCTCTCGTTGGCTGGCCTGCATGTGCCTCGACCTGATGAACCAGGTGACGGGAAACATTTTAAACAGTACGGAGAGCCGTGACGCTCAACCTTAATTCTCGCCGAGAGCATCCTTATATACCAAATCGTTCAAATATGACGATTTCACTGTCATTTTTTAAACATGAATTACTATTAAAAAATTAATATACAATATTGAGTGACTACCCATTTTAATCTTGAGAATCATCTCTACAACATTTCATGATTTCAAATGTGTTCTTAAAGTCGTTTATATAATGAAAAGTGTATTAAACAGAGCAATGTATCCGGGGCAACACGTGAATGCTGGTGATAGGATTTTTTTATCAGCCATCATATTATCAAGCTAGTCGTGACCCTTAAAAATAATACTGTGAAAAATTTCGTCGAAAGCAGCTGAAGTGTTCCCTGGTTATCGACAAAAGACAAGTTTAACTTTCCGGGGCTACAGCATCGCTAGGAATTGTCGGATCGAGGTCAGTCAATGATTTTTGGAAACATCTTTTACGACACTATTTCGATAAATAATGAAAAAAAATGCATCCCATTATCATACTTTCCCAACACAATAACATCATATTGTGCTGATATGAATTGACATGCAAATATTTTTTGCCATAGAAACAATTATTATCTGATCGTAATGAAACTTGATTCATTCACATGCTAATAAAAGTTACTTAAATGTAATTTTTAAACATTAAAAAACGTCTGAAAATTCAAGTGTAACGACATTGATGCCTTTTACTGTATATGTGATAAAATGAGGTAGATGGAAGGCAGATAGTCTGAAAAATACGGGTGTGAAAATTGCAGAACATTTGTCAAATGGTACGACAAGCACAGTCCGTTCCGCAATAGCAGCCACATTAAACTCCCCGTTGCCTGCCGTGGACAATATCGATTTCTCCAAGATAACCCATTTTCACCGAACAAAATCCTTCCGTCGTTCGAGATGTATGGATTTATAAGGTTCATATATATAACTACATACTGTAATTACATTTTAATAGTAAAATGGATGACACGTATAAATAAATTCCAGATTTTAAAGTTGAGCCTTCATCATAATTTAGAAATGGGGTAGAAATGGAAATATAAGAGAATTAATTACTGATTAAAAAATCATGTGATTGAACTGCAATTAATAAGTATAATTTCATTAGGATAAAGTATATAATATAAAGTATATAATACTGTAATAAATGTAATATGTCATTGTCGTTGATATTCGTGGTATGACGTGGTCGAAGTTTTAATGGTGTGTATATACATGCCAAAAAATGATCTCTATTCTCATTTAGAGTGATGCCTAATTTCGATGAAATGTTTAGTAAGAATTCTTAGAGAAATTGCTAATAAGTAGAAAGACATTCAGCTTTAAAGTTAGATTGTAAAAGTGGTAGCATTCTACCTGGAGGTTTATCAAGTAGGTCGTAAAGACATCGAAAAATTTGAGGAGTTGGAAGAAAAAAAAAGCATGAGTGAAGAGCGAGGCCGTATGCTTGTGTACCAAATGGGATTGACACAGAATCGGCTAGGAGTATATTTGAGATATGACCAGACAGAGGAGATTGCTCGTTGTATACAGCTACTGGATATTCACGGAAAAATGCTGTCGAGCAGTATAACCGTCGATGCTATACCCACAGCATTTTGCAATTCCAATCCTCGATGTCTGCCAGAGAAGCCCATTGTTCTCCTCCTTCTATTCTGGACAGGGCAGCTCCTTGCAAGCACCAAAAGGTAATGTTCGCTGTTTCACCATTCGTTCTGTATTTCTCTTTCCGCTGCGAAATAGATCCTCATCCCTCCTTTCGGATTATCTCGACCGTTATCATTCGAAACTTTTCTCTCTTTGCTTGTCTATTTTTTGCACTATTATCAGACAATGTGTACAATCCAACTATGTGCGTGTCTCTTTGTTTCTCTATTTGCTTATCAACGTCATTACGCAAATAATAACTCTTAAAAATGAAAGGATTGTCCGTCATATTAGTGTGATTCATTTTTTATGATTTTTTTAAATTATGCATACATCCGTTATTTTATAATTAAAAAAAATTAACATACATTAATCGAGGATGTATCAAAATTTTTATTTATAACTACAAGTTCTGAACTTTTTATAAAAAGTTGTATTACTGTAAAAATTTGTGTCTACGTTGTGTCTACTTGCGTCAACTTATGTCTAATTTTTATCACTGGGCGAAAATATTGTACAATATATACAGTGGCGTACAAAAATTTCGGGTCAATAATTTTTTTTTCATTTAATCGATAAAATATTCAACGCCTGAAACTCTTCATCATTTTAAGAAAGCTATGGAATGGATAACAGCATAGTATATTTTTTTACATATCGTATTGTTCGTGTATAACATAGCATAAGTTTGGTCATTGGGTAGTATTGAGCCACTTGGCTCTGGTCGTGCGATTTGGTTACATGTTCTTTCGTATTAGTTCAAAACATAAAAAATAATGAAAAATCAGTCTACTTTTTATTAGAAAAAAATTTTTAGGATCGATTGAAGTTCTATTTATGAGTCATTCCACCAAATAATGTCAAGTTCACGAGGCTCAATCTTTGTTAAAAATTTGCTTTAACTCTTTCGTTGATATATGCATATATGTGTTGAATTTGGAAAAGATACACTGTGCGCAAATCTAGATGTGTTTGTTACTGAAACTCACATTTTTCAGTGGTCTATCATAAAAGAAAATATAGTGATTTTTAACGAAAAATATAAATAATGAATTTAGTAAAAATAAATCCTGATAATATTTTCTATTTTTTTTATACAAACTATTTTTTTCACAGTATTTCCACATTTAAGGCCTATTCTCAATTTATTCTAATAAAAATGATATTAAAGCTTTCAAGCGAAAATGTCAAAGGCATTTGAACTTCTCTTGCAAGTGTCAAATGATTTCTATTCAACTCCTTTTGAAAATGTCAACCTTTTTTGAAAATATGTAAATTGTCTAAAATTCTTTTGAATATGACAAATCAATTTTTGGTTTTTGGTAGAAAGTCGAAAAATTTCAAATTCATTCAAATTTACACATAAGATACACGTCAGTCTCACGATTCCATATCGGATATACTTCATAATATCGATATAAATGATAACAAAATCTATTTACTAGCTTCTAAAAATGCAAATATCTCAATCATTTTTTATTAAACCAGATGAATAGTTAAAAGTTAATGTTGAATAAAACTCGTTTCATATGAATCTTAGATTAACGAAAAAATATTTGAGACAGGACTTTTGCAATAAATAAGAAAACCCTTAGGCTAAAAATAGTTGAAAAAGAAGCTAGGGAAAAGACTGTCCAATAGGACACGCTTAATTTAGCGAAAGTTACAATAAGGGACGAAGAAGATCAAAAATAAGCAAAGGGAGGAAGGGGAGGAGCATATTGCGGGTAAAAAACGAGTCTAATGGAGAAAAGGTATAAGGAAAACTGGAGGGGAGGAATGAAAACAAGAACATTGGCATACTCGTACTTCGGTTTTAGTCCGGAGCTGTGTGTGTATGTGTGTGTGTTTGATTGAGTGGAGTAAGATGGAGGTGGCGAAAACTTATTTCATATGAATCTTAGATTAACGAAAAAATATTCGAGACAGGACTTTTGCAATAAATAAGAAAACCCTTAGGCTAAAATAGTTAAAAAAAGAAGCTAGTGAAAAGACTGTCCAATAGGACACGCTTAATTTAGCGAAAGTTACAATAAGAGACGAAGAAGATCAAAAACAAGCAAAGGGAGGAAGGGGAGGAGCATATTGCGGGTAAAAAACGAGTCTAACGGAGAAAAGGTATAAGGAAAACTGGAGGGGAGGAATGAAAACAAGAAATTGGCATACTCGTACTTCGGTTTTAGTCCGGTGCTGTGTGTGTGTGATTGAGCGGAGTAAGATAGAGGTGGCGATCGAGAAAAAAGAGGAACAACGCGAATGCAGGAAAAAGACTCTGATATCAGAGATGCAAGATAAAAATTTCGGGTGAGGGGGAGGGGGGGTGGGGAAGGAAGTCATGAAACAGAGGGAGGAGGTAGCAAAGGAAAGGAGAGGGCAAAGCGACGAAGTGGATGCCAGCGTAGTAGGATTGTCGCATGCGCGAGTATTTACCACGTGAGCCCGCGAATCCGTGTGCTCTCAAGTACAACTAATGCCAGACCGCCCGGCGCTCAGTGTCGTGCGCGTCTTCGTACGCGACGCAAGTCTCTCGTCTTTTTGTTACGAGTTTTCCTGTCTTTTCATAAATACACGTTTTCCAAATATTCTTGTATCGCGACTTTCTTCATTTCTTCAAAATTATTTTGACGTATAATAACGTTTTAAATGAAATGGAAGAGACACAACTGCCCTCTTTTAAATGACACGTTAAATGTCGAACGAGAGAGGTGCTAAATATTATCAATTGGCCTCTCTGTAAAAACCAGTTTAAGGAAGAAGTTTTAAGATTTCATTGACAAAATGTAAGAAGACAAGTACGTTATTCAATAAATTCAGTATAACGTCATTCAGTTGATTGGTCGAAATTATGCTGAAGATAACTTCGTTAGATGCATTATTCATATTTTTTTTTAATACATGTGAAGAGATATGAATAAGGGTTAGAAGAATTATGTGAGTGATAAGACATCGAAATTAATTGAGAAAAAATATGAGAAGTCTGTGAAAGCAGATTTATTATTCATTTCTGCAATATCGTGATTCTCAAGAAGAATTCAAAAAGTAATTAATGAGGAGTTATAAACGTTATCTGTTCATGAAGAAAATTGGGTTCTATTCGTTGCATAAATGTCCTGGAAAAGTATACGATAAAATTCTGATTTTTTTACATGCTTCAAATCCCAAAATACATGTTTATTATGTTGATTAGTTGTTAACTTTATAACGTTCACATGTGAAAATACGAATCTATTTTTACCCTCATAAAGGATTAATATAATGAATGGTGTTAAGAGTGAAATTGTGTAAAAACTAAAATTACGTATATATATCAGAGAAACGTGGGACTTGTAATAATGTTATGGCATTATAGATAACAAAAAATTACGTCATATGGATTGGTAAACGCGATGTTTTGAAAATATTAAAAAAAAACGCGGAACTATAAATCCGGAGTGCTTAGAAATGAATGTAACGATGCCGCACAGTGAATCATTGAAATGGAAAACTTCTGTTACCACAAGTTTCGGGATATCTATAAATTCAACGCACCGAGTTAATACAGTGTTGTTCGGGTGAATTATGAACAAAAGACACTGGATATTTTGAAATTAATATTTACTTTTTGAATACAGTCGAGTCTCATTATAATGAACATTGTTATAGTGAATGTCTGTTGTACCAAATTTCTCCATTTTCCTCTGTCAGTCAATCACCCTGTGGGGAGTGGGGAGTTGTAATGCACGTTTTGTCCACTACTGGTAGTGGAGATAAATAGAGGAATTCGATATAAGATTTCCGATCTCGACAAGTTCACTATAACGAGATTCAACTGAATTAAAAAGATTCGAATGGTACCGGTAACATGATAAGTAAATTCAGAATAAACAAAAAATTGTCTAGATGAAAAACGAAAAAATAGAAAAAATGACCAAAAAGAGAGAATAAAGAACACACGTGGTAACTGAGGCAGATGAGACATTGATATTGATGTTTGAGATAACTATTATTTCAACTCAGCACGGATGTATGGAGATTTAATTAAAGGGTAAGTGTCCTTTGATAATAACTCTTGTTAGTCTCACGTATGCACTGGTACGAACCACTAAATACAAAAGACGTTTTTTTTTCTCATTTACTGAAACTTTATTTAATATTCATTCATTTTAATGATGAAAATTCAAAGAATGAGTGGAATTTTTTTCCTATGCAAATATATTTTTACGGATTTAGTGTTGTGAACGTTCTTCATTAAATTTTATAAATATCATTATTGTTTTGATTGAATGTGTAGATTAAAATGGATACTTCACCAACTCTTAGTATTAGTGGATCAAGAGCAAGAGCAGCCTTATTAGCAACTACAGGTATTGGAACCGGAAACATTGACAGGCGTGTTGTTTTTCTTGCTAGTCAGCCGAGTATAGCTGGAAACCATGAAGCAAGAACATGGCCACATCATTGGTCACCACAGTCGGTGAGCATTGTACTTCAAGTTATATATATTTGTATGCAATTTTGGATTTTGATTGTATTTTTTTTCTAAATTTTTTAAAGAATCTGTGAATTATTCAGTTGAATGATTTTTCATGTAAAGTTTTGGTGGCGGTGTTCGCATACATAAGACTCTGAGCAAAAAATATCTTTAAGATCGATGACATATATGCTTTGTTGATAATTTCTTGACCAAATTCAGAATGCGACGAGATTAAAAGATTTTCATTCTTTAATATTATCTCTCTTTATTATCTATTGTAAAAGCTCACGTCAAATATTGTAATTTTTAATATAATTAATATCTCGAATTATACATCAGTAAATTAACCTTTAATTATGCCCGCATACTAATGCAATACCGATGCTGAATATCGATATAATTTTTTTAATTAATTATTTTGGAAATCACATGCTCAACCTTAACGTTCGAATTATTCCAAGTAGTTCTATTGTTACACTCAAACCGAAGAAGTTCTCTATTGTACTTACAACGAAATACGTAGGAAGTCGCGACTTTTAACATAAAAAATTGTGACTTGTAACGTGCTTTCATGAGAAGCATAAGAAATCGCCTCAAAAATAATACTGGTATTGTCAAAAATGAGGCAAGTAGAGGCAAGTAGTATAAAATTTTTTTTTTTAATTTTGCAAATTTTTTTTAAGCACACTGGGTCTCGTAGACCCATGAATATTTCATATGGTGATGTCTTACCTTGATGTCTCTTGATGAAATCAGCTTTATTGAAGATGATTCATGGATACGAAGCGAATCTGCCTAATTTTCTGCTTAATATGTTCCGTGGGCTTTGCACTTTATTCACCAGTACGATACAAAACCCATTATTTTTTTTATTTTTTTCAATCAAATTAAAAACGGACCATCGAATCCATATCAGTAATTGAAAATATATATAGGACTAATAATTTATGGTGAAAAATCTAATTCTTCGATGCAAAAACCGCTTTTGAAAAACTGTTCGTTCGAATGTAATAGCCGTGAAGAAGACTACATATAATGTTTAATATAATGGAAATTATACTGTGTAGAATAAAATACCAACCAACTTTTTTAAAAAAGTATTTTGAAGCAATATTATAAATTTGAAACACTAAACTATTCACCTTTCGTATGATTAAAAATTACACTGGCACTGACACTCGATTGAGCTTGTCGAATTTCTACGAAATGTTTTTCGGTAACGAACTACCTGGGGAAACCCAACACGTCTTACCCCGACACTTTGTAACAGCCTACTGATTCCAAATTTCGTCATAAAACTGAATAATCAAGACCTTGTTCGGTTTTTTACTTGACCTCGACCGATCACCATGGAAACAATGACCGGGGCATTAACGAAAATTTGATAATTTTTTTTCCTCGTTACGCTCGACAAATTTTCTCTCTTTTTTTTAATATTTATGATCCCCGAACTATTCAGGTGTATCTGTCCAGGTATATTTGATATAAATAATAGAAAATTGTGTTGCAAGTTTATTTCACATAAGCTGAGAAAATTTAGCGTGTTCGAGGACCTCCAGTCTGATTTATCGAGTTTCGAAAATAGGAAAATCTCAAAATTTCAAGTGACGATATCTTTTCGTGTCCCCGACGATATCGCCTTCATAATAGATAATTTCTGATAATTTTTGGAACACAAAATAAATGATTCAAACATCAATGTCATTATTTCCAAAGCATTACGTTGAATTTTATTTTTAAAAGTAGAGATTAGCCAAAAGTTAATGCGCTCCGCAAAATGCGCTCTATTCAGATTAATCGATTAGAGGGCTCATGTCTTTTTTAATATAGGATTACCGTTTCAATAAAAAAACTTCATTATCCACTGTGATTTTTGATAATACCATTTTCATAAATAATATATTGAATTCCATACCGCAGATTCTTAAAAATTTAACAGCGACGTGCAGTATATAATGCCAAGATGACTTGTACACAATTGCAACGATATCTTAAATAAAGAACATTTTGATATAACTCCCTTGAATGCTCTAATAAATATAATTTTTATAGGCGTCAGTTGAAAAATAGTAATTGACGGAATGTAATGAAGAAAGGGAATAATATGAAGAGCATATTAAAATGTGTATATACGTGTATCATCGTATCGGATAAAGAATAGACGTGGAGTATATTCGAATAACGTAGGTAGAAACGCGTCAGTAATAGACGAAAGCTTCCAAATAGATTCCAATGCGTTTAGAACATTGGCTGCTATTATTGACGTCGACAGCACGACGGTGATATGGGTGCGAACCGGCATTGTACTCTCAGTGCAGTCCTATCCTCAATTCTGAAATCTATCTCACTTCGTTTTCTTTATCGTTTGCACCTTTCCCGTTTCTCACTCAACTATACGCGTATATCTCTGTCTCTCGCTATTTCATTTTTCACCTATATATTTGCTCTTTCCATATATATATATATATATCTACCTAAGGATGCTGAATTTCAAGTAGTTCCTTATAGGATGCGGGACATCCGTGGCGAGTGCGAGTGCGAGAAAGCTCATCCTTTATTCCAAGTACAGCAATTTCATTCACGTCTGATTATTTCGTATACCTTGCTCATATTACTTTAATAAATTTTTAATTTAGTTATGAAGACCATTAATATATAAACAAAACATCGAAAAGAGATGTCTTCGTTTATAATTCGTCATTCAAAATTATGATGAAATTAAATAGCATTAATTGTTTTTATATAACTTATTTCCTATCATATATTGTTATTTAAGAAATATCGATAAGATTTTGATGGATTTAAGGAGGTATTAGCGATACTTACTAGTCAAATGAGATACTATTTGGCTTATTTTTAAATGAGGCGTTAATAAATAACTTTTAAGATCGAATAAATTGTTTTTTACCAAATATATTAATTTTGAAATGTAAAATATTGATATAATACAGATAGTTAAAAAGTGATTTTCATTTTTAGGTTATGATTTGACTCTGATTCGCTCACGTATAAGTGTCATATCTGATATTATCATTAAATAATTCAATGAAAAGTTCGATGACCATATATTTTTATGGTTAATAATTGAACCTTATACGCT
>JAPYYW010003407.1:0-43043 GCA_030522545.1 Cremastinae sp. A BG-2022a | reverse complement strand
CCGGCGTTCTTATTGAGGGAGCCGAGCCTAAACTCACTCGAGCGTGACTCGAGCTCGAGGTTCGCGTTAGAGTGGGGGTAGCGCTCGAGCACGAATTAGAGGGGAACCGTTCTTATTGCGGGCGTTCTTAATGCGAGGTCGTACTGTATACTTTTTTTCGAGCTTTTACGTATATATAAATAAGAGACGGCGCTCATCTCGTCGTGTGCACACGAGCGTTAAAGTGTGTAGGCGCCCGATCGCAGAAGGATGAGAGGTCGCGACTTAAGGTCGCCGGCGCGTCGTGAAAGTGTGCCGTCGAAAGGTCGCATCGTTTCATCGTGCATCCCGAGACTCTCGTATCAGACTCACTTTACACGTCATAAGTGCATGTATCCTCTTCGATCGGAGGAGAAGATCTAGCCACGGATAAACGAATGATATTCCGATAGTCCCCCGTCACAGGGGAACCAACTCTGAAAGGGAAAATAGAAATAAAAAAAAAAGAAAACGGAGAGAAGACGGTCCAAATCCTTATGGCTCGCTCTCCGCGTCCATCGATTTTCGATTCCAATAAAACCTACGAGCACACAATTGAATTTTCCTCGTGCCTCATCTCCGTCGTATATCTCGAGAATTCTACAATGGGATACACACCGGAAGTTCTTCCAAAACAGTTCAAACAAGGCGAGCACTCCGTTTTTATTTTTCATTTAATCTCCTTTCATTGATTATTATTTATTGGAAAAATGCGGTAGAAAGATTTGTTGTCGAATTTAAGATTAAATTGATTGCCGAAATTCTCACTTCCCTGATGGAATATATATGAGATCTCGGTGGAATTATAAAAATAACTTTCTTGCTTTTCTCTTTTCGTTTCTGTAGAAAACACTTATTTAGGATAAAATACTAAAAAATATATAGTGGTATTTATTCTCCAGTCGGATTTCGGTCTGTCGGAAGGTTTTCTCGGGGCCTGAGATTCCGGCGCGTATCAGGAGAATTTCTGACGGATATAAGTCTATATTGGGAAAAAATAAAGGACGCGGTCGTAACGTCCCGGTATACAGTGAGATAGGATTCGATCTTCTTTCTCGAAAAATTTCTCGGTATAGGTATCCGTGAGCGTTCTTGGAGAAAACGAGCGCTCATCTCGAACCCTCTCGTCTTCTCTTCGCGAAATCTATACGTACACACATTTTTACATACAAACAATTCTCGTTCTCTTCGGTGCTCGGTGCGTCTTCTTTCTCTTTTCTCATCGTCTCTCGCGAAAACCGGTTGTTCCATGTCGTGCCATATCCGAGGAGGCACACCGCGCTCGATCTCTAACCTTCTCCCGTTTTCGTTTTGTGTATTGGATTTATTTTTCTTCTCTTCTTCTTCTTCTTCTTCTTTATTTTTCTGTATTTTTTTTCTTTTTTTCATTTTTATCTGCAAACGTATATATATATATAGATACGGATGAAAATCGCATTTGTTCTTCTCGCGACCTCTATCAGGATCAGGAATGGATTAGAGGCACGATCAGACCCAAGTCCGCACAATCGATTCTCTCCGCCGCCGAGTAAAGAACACATATAATACTCGATTCTGCTCTTCCATTGCGCATATACGTGCTGTCTAATACTCAAAACCTCAGCGATCTCTCCTATCTCTTTCTATCTCCCTTGCACATCTTCTATCTCTTTTATCCTCATTTTACTTTTAAGGAGAACCGGGTCGACTTTCCGTACCGATGACATTTCTCTCATTTATCCGGATGAAATTTGACAAAACCGCTGCGGAAATGTCCTCGTTATTCACGTTCGAAAGCCTCGATGTTCGCTGATGGAAGTCGCACAGGTATATATACTAGGGTGCTTCAAAAAAAATTGTTATTTTTTTTTCTTTCGCTCTTACCCTCTCAAATATTTCTATTTAATATTTAAAAAATCCTTACCAAAGATGGGTGCTGCATATGTAGCTCAATTCTATAAGAGGTCGCTCTTTCAAATTTAGTTTCCCATTTAATTAACATGGGAAATAATTTTTTTTTACTAAAATTGAATTTACGTGTAATTTACGTAATTTTTTACAAATAACTATATTCTTAAAGTTGAGTCTTTGAGATTTCCAAACTTCTATAACAAAGTTACTAAATTTCGAATTACGCGGAGAAATTGCTAGTAATAATTTTTTATTTGCATAATTTCTCGAAAGTTTTACCGTAACTAATTGTAAATATAGTGTACTTTTATGCATTACACATTTAAAAAATGATTGTCATTTCTCCATAGTTCAAAATTTAGTAACATTTTTATATGGCTGTAACACTAGTCTTTTAGTTATGATAATCACACTTTGTTATAGAGTTTTGGAAAGTTCAGACTCAACTTTAAGAATATACAATGGTTATTTGTAAAAAATTGTGTAAATTATATGTAAATTGAATTTTAATAAAAAAATTTTTATTCCATGTTAATTAAATGGGAAACTAAATTTGAAAGAGCGACCTCTTAGAGTTGAGCTGTAGCACTCATTTTCGGTGAGGATTTTTTAAATATTAAATAGAAACATTTGAGAGGGTAAGAGGAAAAGAAAAAAAAATAAATTTTTTTTTTGAAGCACCCTTATATATACCTTATACCTTATAGAAATGATAAACTTATTGGAAATTATATAATTGAGACTACGTAAAATATATCGATGAATGGAAATAAAGAAAAAAAAAACATTAATTAATTCAATGAGTCGCGTTTTCGTATTCGATTTTTGAAACTTACCGAATATTTTCTGTTACTTTGAGGGGATGAGGGAGAAAAAGTGTATTGGCTTCGAGGAATTCGACGTAACCCAAGACGGTATGGCGGGTATTACGAGAAATCGTAATACGGTGCACGTAATTTCGCGCATTTTCGCAAGAGAGCGAGTCGGCAAAGTGCCAGAAAGGCTGCTCGGGAATCGAAGATCGAAAAAATCCCGTAGGTAGCAGACACGAATCGGGAACACATTTCGCGCACTCTCAGTCAGCCAAAATTGTGTATTATATATTCGAGAATACGGTGAAAACGAGAGGCCGAGATTGTCAACTGCGATCACGTTTTTCCTTACTTTTTCACGGACATATAAAACGTATACACTAGCAAAAATGTACGCGTATACATTATTCGTAATGGCGATGAAGCCAGACTCTCCGATCGTGTCCGCAAAACCTTATTGCAATAACGACCAGAGAGCACTTTCGGCTGTACAATATATATATATATATATATATATATATATATATATATATATATATATTATATATAAAAAGTAAGTAAAGTATACGCAATAATAACTTTGATATGTTCGAATTATGACTCGTCGAAATAAATTCTTGCCATTTTCATTTTCATGCGTTTCTTTAAAAAATGTTAAATTTCTCAACGTGTATTTTCACAACTTCTTCAATGGGAAAAAATACTGTGCTTTTATCATTGCATCATCGCCAAAAATTGTGAATGCAATGCAAATAACAAAGTTGCCCAATTTGTCAGAAGAATTATATTTGTGGTGAAAATGAGGCGCGTCTGCGATTACGAAATCGTCAAGCGCGAGAAGAGGACTCGCGATTCTCGTCTTTGGGGCGAAGATGTACAAATATATTTTTTTTTTCTGTTGAAGACGAAAGGCAAAATATACAAAATGAAATAATATACTGTTATTATATTAAAATACAAAAACATGAGAGCTCGCGAATTGCGCGATTCTCCCTGCTTCTACCACTTTGAATTATATTTTTCCCTTTCATCTATTTTTTCTTCTCCCCATTTGTACACGGGATGCAATTAGACTAATTATGCGGTCGGTAAAGTTATCGTCGTCGACCTCGTAAGACGACCGGACGATGAGGCGCACAACTGCGAGAATATTTCGCCAAGGTGGAAATTAAGGTGAAAACGCGGAGTATAGAGGGTGGCAGCAGCGAGCAAAAAGAGACGAATAAAAACTCTCGAGCATATGCCATCCCGACGATTCTCCTGCTCTCTTTGTTGCGTTTCTCCCTTTCTTCGCCCTTCTTATTTCACTCTTGTGCTTCAACTTGTTTTTTGACGTTAATTTTACAAGAACGAGCTCGGTGGACGAGAAACTTGTTCCGTCAACTTATTCTCCTTGGAAAATAAAACGACTTTAAGAGCGAACGAAAAAGAAACGAGAGTGAGAAATAAAATGCGTTCTCAGATACAGCGAAAATGCACAAACGTCTTCTTTTCTTCGTAATTCTCGAATTATTATTTTTGTCTTTTTTATTATCACATTCCCGTCGTCGAACGAGCGAATATGCGAAAAATATACTAATTGGAATCTATTTTCAAGCATGATAAAGGCTGAATTATTTTCCTCATTATAATAAAAAATACATATAATTCTTGAGATTATCGCATTAATTTTCGTCATAAATATCCGGATATGATTCTGGGATTTAGCTGAGAGCCGCTCTAATACGGGGAGGACGCTGCAATCGCTGTGTTGCCCGCGGTGGCTATAAATCTGCAGAGGGTACGGATTTCATTAGAAATTTATACATAGAAACGTTTAATGAATATGAAATATGCAGCTCCAGCAAATTTACCGCAAGAAGACATGACGCTCGTTTCGAAACTGTCCCTCTTGCTACAGCTCTCGTCATTTTTGGCTACTCTGTAAATACGAGGTGTCATCGTGGTCGGATTCAAGCGTATATATCATATGTTTCCCTTTATCACCGTACCGCAAATTCCCTCTCGTGCGTCCTTTTACTGGACAAACGAACGCGTGTGTGCTGACCGCGAGTGACGAGAGCCTCTGGATTTTATAGTCTTTTTCGTGTATCGTAGCTCAGAATATACGCAGCGAACGAGAAATACGTCTAATGAAGTTGTGAAACAGAAAGGAAGGGAATACGACGTCCGAAAAAGTAAATTGTGGCAAAGTTTAGAAATAATCCCTCTAAATAAAACTGACGATAAAAATGATTAAAACAAATATCATAAAGTCACAGAATCGTATTTTAACCCTCAGGGTACACACTTATTTCAAGTTACGTTCGGTACAGACATGGGTTAGCCTAACCCGATAACTTTGATTACTTATATATTTAGAAATTTTATGAGGAATACTATGGTTTTTGGAAATTTATTCTAGTACTTATTTTAACAAAGTTATATTTAAAAGTTTGAAAAATTGTCTGAACATTTTTCGCTACTTTCAAAATTCGTCTGGGTTACGCTAACCCAGTGTGTACCCTGAGGGTTAAAATAAATTTCAGTAAAGATAATAAACTTTGATATATACTATTCCCTTCAGAATTTTTTTTTCCAATTTCAAGATACTTATTCGATAAGTCCTTTGAAAAAATTGAAAAAGATACTCGTTCTTCAAGGCGTGTGATAACTTTGAAAATAATTGATGTAATATCGTTATTCTTATACGCTATTCGCTTTGTTTTGCAAGAATCTTTATGGATTATCCCTCATAATGTTGATTTTGACAAATAAAAGGAGAGATATATCGCAAATAGAAATTTTTATGGCTCTACGAGACCCAGTGTATGACTCCTTGCAAGAATTCACACAATTTTTTGAACTTTTTTTTTTTGAACACATAGGGACAATCAAGTTAAGAAAAATTGTTATTTCGTGGGAGTAGAGCCATTGTAAAATTGTATACATATGAAGCGATATTCGTATACACTTGGAAGTGAGGTCGGTACGGGGGGAAAGAGAGAGTATAGGGAGATGGATGTATGGAGGCGAGTACGAGGATGGTCTGCATCTACGGAATGTTGGGGATGGTTACCCCGAAGTGAGTTAGTATCCAAAGTTATGGCGAGACTCGAGAGATGGAAAGAGCAAGAGGCAGAGGCCGCGAGTCACCGCCGGGGAAGCAGAGATACATTGCCCTGGCCGAGAACGATAACGCTCATAAAACACGATCCTCCTCCCCTGACCCACATACGCAGCCTCGAATCCTGTCCACGTTTCTCCGGCTCTTCGGTGAGCACGCGGATCGAGAATAAGGGGCTCAAAATCATAAGAAAAAAAAAACAACTCGCGATCCTTCATTTCAAACTTTTTTCTTTTTCTTATACTTTCGTTACAATAGCACGACTCGAACTCTAACTATTTTTTTTTCCATCCCCGGGGGGAGGATCGAAGAGAAATAAGTCCCGCGTAAATCCCTCGGAAACAATTCCTCGCGATTTTATACATCTCCGTTTTATCGTCGAATTTTATTTTCGCGCTGGCCTGATCTTTATAAAAAAAATGTTCTTCTCTCTTTCTCGCTCTCTCTCTCTCTCTCTCTCTCTCTCTCGCATTTCATATTTTTTTTTATCATATTAATGCGAGAATATAAAATTTCCGGTGGGCATGGATATTCGAGTTTTCGTCAAATTTCACAGTGTCGTCGACCTGATGCTTTCGCTTTATTTTCCTCGTTTTACTCCGGTCGATTTTTTTATTTTTTTTTTTCGCTAGTTCTCGCGATAACGTAGGGGCGGGTTTATCGTTTCGTCGACGCGAACACGCCGGGAGTCGATTTCCTTCGCGTTTTCCATCGAGTTGAGCGTCCCGGTACGCGCCGGATCCGGGCAAAATGGTTATAGTAAAGCTCGGGGCAGAAGAAAATTCGAGGGAGTATAGTTGCCTCGACGCTGTTACCGCTCGAAGGTCGAGTGAACACGAGTTATCGAGGCGTAAAATTCGAAATTCGATAACGCGGGGACGGGGTAAGCGTGCGATTGCCAAAGAAGGAGTAGGGGACGCGAGGCAGAGGAGGCGGATAAAAAAGGCAGCGACGACGACGACGACGAGACACAGAGGCTGCGGAGGATAAATCCCGAACAAAGGATCGAGCCCGCCCGTTGATCGCCGAAAGCTGTATGGCTCTGTTTTGCTGTCCAACCTCTCGGAATTTATTCAACGCGTGTGTATCTCTTTACCCGCCCGATATTATTATTCGATTGTTAATCGAGTCTGCGGGCCCCTTTTCCATTTCCGTCCGAAAGCATATAGATTTTCATTCAACATATTCCGCAATAATTAAGGATGTTGTGTTCAAAAACGAAAATGATGAAAATGTTTTGAAAATTTTACACAATAATAAGTATCATCTCTAAAAAGTTGTGTAAGAATTTCACGACGATTAGGAAGCTCCTCATTGAGATATTAATTGTTAAAAATGGCAATTTTTTGAGCTTCCTAATTTAAGTGAAATTTTGTACTGATCTTTGTATAGCATTAAAGAAGCTTCATCAAATTTTTCAAAAAGATTTCATCATTTTTTTTGTGCAGTCGCATAGAGAGTAGAGACCTGTCATTCGATAACCTTGAATTTCAAATATGTTTTTCTTCAGTCGATTTGCAGCAAAACTTTTCTTAATAAATGTTTACTCTCACACGACTTCGTATGGGAGAAAACCGTTGTCGAATTTACGATTTTTTGCTCTACGGACTCAACACCCTTAACAAAAGAGAGCGAGAGAGAGAGAATAAAATTCTTTCGATATACAACACTTCGGGTGAATTTCCCTTTTTTGAGGATACATTATCGTTTATCGCGTACTTTATATTATTCCCCATTATAGAAGAGAATGTCGGGCGTATTTTAGGATTTTAAAAACACACAGTCCGGAAAACATTTCGCATTTGCGTCACGGAGGCTCCGTCGGCCGGGGCGGGTGCACAGAAATATTGAATTGGAAAAGTTTTTCGCCCTAGCTCTCGCCGCGCGTAAAAATAAAAGGAGAGAAAGAGCAGGGGAATAGGGCGCGATGTGCTAATATAAATTCCCCTCTTATACCGCTTTCCCAAATGGCTTCAGTGATTCCGAGACCCGTGCGTGATGCCAAATGGGCGAAGAAGGCCGGGCGCGAGAGAATCTCTTAATTAACTCCTCTCCGACTCGGTTTGGCGTGAAAGCGCACCGGCGCGCTATCAGTCGACGCGGGATCGTTGTACGAAGGATTCCACACGTAACGTGTTCTCCCCAGACATCAGGCTTACTACAACCCGCCCTGACTTTTCCTCGCCTTTTCCAACCTCTACTTTATTTTTTTCCCCTCCTTCTCCTCCATCTCTCTCTCTCTCTCCTCTTATTCATTTACTTTTCTCCTTTTCTTTTTATTTTTTGTCTCTCCCCCCTTTCTCTATTATTATTTCTTCTCCGTCTCTCTCTCTCTCTCTCTTTCCGGCGCAAAACTTGCCGTATACCCTTATAAATCCCTCTTACCTTATTCTCGCGTCTTTTCCCGCTCGTTTTTCATTGGACTCTCACGGACGAGCAGATAGGGCGGAAGATATTTTTCCCGCAAGAAATAAACAGTGCCCGAGATTTTCTCCTCACCTGTATCCCGCGAGGTGCAAAAGTGCAAAAGAGTGGAAAAAAATCCATTAACCGCGCGAGGGCGATCCGAGAAACTGATGTATACGCGCCGCCGGGTATAGCAGAGGGGAAAGACGCGTATTTATGAAATTAACGAGGTTCCGCGCCGGGCTTTTTATGGCCGGTATTTACCTTCATTATCGCGGTTGCTCCCCAAATACGTACACATTAGACGAGACGCTCGTTTCTATTTTTTTAAGAGATATATCAATGCGAATCACGTTCGCGGAGGTGGAGCTTTTTCTCCTTGCTCGCTCCTTCGTCGTGTCTTTTCGTCTGCTTCTATACCCTCTGCCTGCTTCGACCACGAGAAAAAAGTCTACCAACGGTAGTTATCTGCGATCCAATGGCGAAAAGTACTGCCTGCCCGCGGTTGTTATTGAGTCGTAACTAACTTTTGTCCAGTTACGTGAGAACGTGGAAAAACTTGTTGGTGTTGAACTCTCTCTCTCTCTTTCTCCCTCGTTTTTCACTTTTATTTGCTCTTTGTTTTATTTTTTTTTTGCTTTTTTATCTTCTTTTTTCTTTGCTCGCGTTTAGTCCTTCGTTACGCAACGTTTGCCTCCCGCGGGTACGGCATTATCGTTTATTTGCACTCGCTTCGTTGTTCTGTACGCGAAAAGCCTCGACACCGCCGCGGCCCTTCAATCAACAAACCGCGAGAACTTTGCAACCGTTCAACGCTAACAAAGCCTCCTACGAAGAAACTGCAACCGCGTTCCGCGCAAGCGACGCGCGTCGACACGCCGGAGTATAAAATATAGTTGAGCTTTCGTCCATTGCGACGGGCGAGAACAATCACTCGGTACACGCTGCTTCTTCTTATTTTTTGTTCTTTTCATTCTCAATTGAACGTTATGATTATTAATTGAATGAAATTAAAAGCAATTGTTGATTCTAGGTGTGACATTATTTTTTTTTACGCTTTTTTGATCAATCTTATATTGTTTTAGGGGAGACAAAAAACCCGGTGAGAAATTCTTCGTGATCCATTATTATTTTCTTTCGTTTGAGAAAATATGAAAGTATCGCGCGACGCGGAACTGATGACATTCGCGTCTGGCGTGTTAACGAGCGTATGGAAAAAGATCAAAGGGCCTTACGTACTCGAGGGTCTCGAGAACCTGACTGACGTCGTCGTTAGCCCTCTCGGTGTGCCCGACGTTCTCTCGTCGCCGGGAAAATAATAACGTCCAGAGCCCTCGGGTCGACGCCTTTTCCCTGCACTCGCCTTCCTTTTTCACCTTTTCACAAAAATTCTCTCGAGGCCGCACACACCCTCCCCCGACTTCAATCCCCCAATTTTTTTCTCGCTCGCGATTTCAGTCCACCATTTGTCTTTTCAGCCAGAAATTGAAAGAAGCACCGTATCTTATCTCCTGCACAGTCCAGTCCACAATTATTTCAAAAATTTTCTGTTCCTGACAGGCTGTGCGCGAATGCACGATAACAATAATGCAGTACCTTCGCATTTTTTTTTACGTATGGCTGCTCTCGCTCGGTCTACTTAACATTCACAGTCATCGAAATAATAATTATAACCCTCGACGCGTGTGTATATCGTAATTGCAATTTATTTAACTTTTGTTGCACACGTAAACGTGAATAGAAAAAAAATTTCATTACTGGCGACAAAAATGGCGGGTGTTGGATGAAAACTCTTTCAATGCGCAGTTGTAAGTTTGAGTCCATCGCGTATGCACAGTTCTGCTGCAAACAGAATGGAATGAATGTAATACAGCTAATAACAAAAGAGAAAATAAAAAAATGGGGGGAAGTACGTGAACAAAAGCAAAAATAATCTCTATGGTTTCTTCCGCGCCAATTCCGGCCGAAAATGTAATCCGGTTGAAAAAATTCATTTTTTCCTCATTCGTGATCATTATTTCCGAGCTTTTACTCCCTGGAGATTGTTATGCCCTTTATTCCGCATCAAGAATTCGAACCTTTTGCAACTCCCACAGCCAGGACTTTCCGAATTTCCCAGCATTACGAAATCGAAAAAAAAAATTCATTTTTATCATACTTTTGCAAGAACAATTCAAACAAAAGCAGTACAATAAAACACACTCTCGTACATAATATAGAAGGTATAATGAGAATAAACCTTGGTAGGGATGAGAGTTAGCATTATTTGCGATATTTATTTTACACACGACCGACCACATTTCATTGTAAAAACTTTTTTAATGTTTTAATAAATAACAGGGGAAAATTTTTCATAATATATATGTACTGTGCGGAAATAAACGATAATATTTTTATGATTATCGTTTCTTTTTTATTATACTGAATTCGACTGTTTTGAATAATTCGAAAACTTTTGGGCGGAGAGTAAGAATATCGCGTTTTATTTGTCTTCGCGTCTGCCGTTGTATTTCCTTCATAATAGACAAACATTTTCGCTCGGAGCTCATGAATCTTTTAGCGACGAAATTTCGCGAGTCTCGTCCAGAGGAGATGAGGAAATTCGTGCCCTTATTATTTCGGCCGGGCTCGAAGGGAGGAAGATTTAATGAACGTCTGCACACGTTCCTCGCCCGCGTATTAAATGTACTCGTGGTGCGCAGGGTACGCGCGCGTTTTCGTGCATACCTACTCCTTATTCCTCGGCGGGAGCCTGCATGAAAACGCCCCCTTTGTACTTTTCAAAGTAGAGGGAGAGGGACGTATGGTTTTGCTCTCCACGAGAGAGTCATAAGGAAACGTGCCGAGTCTCTCCCGAGTGGTCGAGAAAGAAGAACCGAGCGACAGAAATATATATATATATATGTATATTCACGGTATACACACACGGTGGATAAAAGTGCGGAGAGAGTCTATATGAAAGAGTTTTCTCGTGAAATACGCGGGTATAGTCGTTGGTTTTCACGTGAAAGCGAGAGGAACGAAGTTTCCTCCGCACTTTCTTTCGCTCTTTTTCTACTTCATTTTTTTTATTTATTTTATTCCCTCTGCTTCCATCTTTTTCTTTTCTTATTCTTCTTCTTCTTATTCTGCTTTTCGCTTCTGTGTAGACTTAGCCCCCCGCTCGTGCGTTTTCTGCACGAAACTCCTTCTTCGCTCTCGCAGCGAGAGAAACTTGCGCGAAGACTCGGCGATGAGGAAAATTGACAAAAAGAATGAGCGAGTACGCGGGAGATAAAGGCGCGTGTGGTGGGATTTTCCTCTTGGCAAACTTGCACAGAGAGACGAGCCTCGTCTCAACTTCAAATACTGCCTCGGTCGTCCGAGTCCGCGTTTCATTTACTTAATGCGCACGCTTCCGCGGCGTCCCGACGCGATTGTCAACTTTCAAACGGGCACGAAAACCATGACACCTTTTGTTCTCGTCAAAGTTCGTTGGAAAATAATTCTCGTCACGCCCGCGACTCTGGATCCCTCAAATTTTTTATTTTCCTCATTTCAACGCTCATTTCTTTTTTTTCTCTCTCTCTTTTATTATTTTTTTGTTCGTCTCCTCTCATCTCGCTTCAGATATTTTCAGACTCGCAGATTCTCTTTTCATTTTCATAAAATATCCATTCACCATAAAGTCATTTTTACTCAAGGATCTTTCGCGATTTTACTTTCGATTTTATCATCTGCCCGCGCAAGGCCGAGCTCCGGCACTCTGCCTCCGGGCTACCAATGTCCCTCTCTACTTAAGATACTCATGCAAATCGTGAATATACGAACGTCGGGTTCCCATTTGAAGAAGCCGGGCATAAAAGCGAAAGTTTAACCTTATAAGCCATATTAGTCTTCGGAGAAAAGAATAAGCTGGAAAATCTTTTCAATTAATCAAAAAAAAAAGATGAAAAAGAAATTAATCATTCTCTCTGGGTCAAAAGTTAATTTCTTGTTACGTCGAACAAACGCTTGACTCCGGAGGAAAAAAAACTCCCGAAATTAGCTTCGGGTGCTCGAAAAAATTGTGTCGACTGGAAAAGACAAGATTCCGTTCCGGATCGAGTCTCGTAATTCTCACTTTCAACAAACTTCTTGCGGGGTTTCTCAACGGGGAGGATGGTCGGGTCGGTCTTTATTCCCGGTGGAAAAAAAAGGAAGAAAGAAAGAGAAAAGTTAACTAGGGTCATTCGGGAACGTCTTTTCGAGAAAGGTATCTTTATTCCAATCTAACATAAAAATACAGAAGTTCGTCTCTGCTCTTTAACTTCTCCACTTTATTTCCTCGTCGCGGCGGAGTCTCTCGCTCCGGGAGCTTCCGCACGTTTTTTCCGCGTACGTGACGCGATACCTTGCCGAGCTTCGGAAAAAGTGCCGTGATGGAAAAAGCTCCGTGTCCAAAACTTTGCGGGGCCCTGAAATCATCGTAATCCGAGTGTCATTCAGCAGGATTGATTGCTCTCCCGTTATTTCGGATCGGGACACATTATATTGTCTCCTTCCAAGGGTATACCCTCCCTTTTTACCGCCATTCACTCGATATCATGAAAAAAGAAACTTTTAAGCTTTTTATTCCTATCGCCGAATCAACTTGCCTAGGGAGATCGTTCCTTGCTGATGCGTGCGCGAAATAGAGCTTTTCCTCTTTCGGGCGAATAACAAGTATAATACATGCAGAGAAACCCTTTTATCGAGATCGATTCTCTCCTTTTTTCCTCTTCGCTCCCAAACTTTCATACCTTTTAGAGATACGGACCCCCGGATTCGAGATATTTATACCGCTATAGTAATAACAAAATCATATCTCAGGCGTTCGTTTTTTACTCGAAATAAATTTAATCTATTTCATATTCCACATTTAATATTATAAGATTATTATTTTACGTGTATCGTCCAAAAGTATATAAATTTTATCTCGTCGACTCGCCAGCATGTAAAATAAGAAAATATTTGCGAACGCAAAGAAAAAATAAATAAAAATAAATAAAAATTGTCATCTCTATTCTGCGTAAATGCGACCAAGTTTGACAAATCATCAAATTTTCTGAGAGAAATCGTGACGAAGTCGTCAATTAATAATGCGAAATCGTTGAGTGTGAAATCGGAAATCGAGAAGCCGATGGGACACACGTGTATATTTTACTGTACAGCTTAACCCCCCACCCCCCCACCCCCTTTCCGGGGCGATATGTCACGAACATCGGGCGCGCGCTGTATTTTCATTTCACGGATCTCCGAGCGGGCTCGCCTCCCTCCCAGTCACCGAGTGTGTCCCTATGGGACTCACTTTCTCGAATTAACCATTTGCTTATTCTGACATTATGAAAACCATTAGGACTATATACACTTTGCTCACATCGTAAATATACAGAATTTTAATCTTAATTTAGAATTCTCCATTATACATATGGAATTATTGTTTCAACGAGTTGGAAGGAATCGATAAGAAACATAGATATGTGCTGCAAAGGAATAAAAAAATATCGAATGAATTGTTTTTGAGACATTTTTTTTAGTAAAATTTTCATTTATGGCTCATTTTGGAGACTAATGCGCCAGTTTTATTATTATTATATTTTACACATGGCAATAATCCAACTTACGTCATCCAAAGGTAGAATTTCGATAGTTCAAATTTAATATAGATGACGTCAATAATCGAAAAACCATACTCCATGTCAATAGATGAGTTTTTCATTACAAATATATATATATATAATGAGAATAAACCTTGGTATGGATGAGAGTTAGCATTATTTTCAACTGTCATCAAGATTGCGTGCTTGATAGCTATACTCGCGAGTCGAGTGATTGCAAAGCCAATATATATATTATATATATGGTAATATGAATTATTTATAATAAAAAATGGAATATCCGGGTATATATTTTGTATAAAATCGCTGATTTGGCTGTAAAGAAAAGGCTGAGCTATATTTTTTGTTTGTTTTCAAACGAAATGGCCCGTGCACGCAGGTTTCGTACTTATCATTCCGGCATCACTGATTTTGGAGAAATTCATTGGCAGTGCGAAACGATCGTGTACTGTATAGAGCGTGCGTGTACCGACCCTGATTCCTGCATAATTTATCGGTGGCCAATTCGCGTTTCGAGCTGGAAACAACATTACGGATTTAAAGCCGATGCTGGACGCGTCCCTGTTTCGTGTTCGTACACACGCCGTTTCCACATCCGACGCATCAGAGCCCTACCCGGGCGCAGCTCTGTTTGTATCATTATTTTTCAAAATCAGCCTGCATTGCGTAATCTTCGTTCTTTCTCCTTTTTCGCAATATTTCCGAACGGAAATCAACGCATAAATACATAAACGGGCAATAACGCCGCACTCTGCTATTCGATGTGTTTTATATTATTTTTATAAAAGAATATATATCACGTTGACGGCCTGGAAACAAAAGTAATGGGATATTTCGGAATTTTTACATTATTTTTAGACTTTATTTATTGTATATTTTATTTCAACGACTCTCTTTTATTTTTGCATTTCAATCACGATCCAATATTGCCTCGATTTCCATTCGAACGTCAATCGATGCGTGTAAAATTTTTTTATGATCCACGCGAAATCAACATGAATATATAAAACGAGTAATAAACATGGGGTGTATTCAAAATAGTATTTTCGTAAAAGAATGTCAGATCGACAAAATATGAAATAAACATGTGATGGGAGAGGGGGGGTCTTCAAAATATATTACTTTATTTTAACTTTTTAATTATTTTTTTGTTTTGTATTGATTGTAATTTTTTTAATAATATATTTTCATACTTATAATGCAGAGATTAATTGATTAAATTGTTCATCCTATATCGGTATATATATACAGTCAAATCAAGTTTTTATCTCAATATATTTCCATATCACGTGGTTTTTGAGGTCAAGTTTATTAAGAAAAGTTGTTGCAAATTATTGTTTCAAAAACAATATATTCAAAATTCAAGGTTATCCAAGGTGACCTGTACTTGTTACGTATGTATGAAAATTAAAAAAAAAATCATAATCTTAGGATTTTTTAAAAAAGCTAAAGGGAGCTTCTTTGAAGTACAATAAAGAGCTGTGCAAAATTTCAACAACTTCCACTACCCAGAAGTCAAGGTATTTAGGGTTGAAGATCGCAATATTTAACACGTTGTCTTATGGGAGACTGATGCATAAAATAGTGATTTTTGACAATAAATATCTCGAGTTCTATAGAACTCATCGTATATAGCAAAACCTCTTAAAATTAAACATACAAAATTGCACATTGTATCAAAGAAGTTTTCTGCAAATTTTGAACAAAATCCTAAGAAAACGATTTTTTGATCGAACTATATATATCTTATTTCGTTTACTTTTATCTAATCATTTTCCTATTTCAGATTTTTTTTTGACTCCTACGCCATATATGTTCGAAATTTTTTTTTTTCAATGAAAACTCTTTTTTTCTTTGATATACATGCACAAATATAACGTAACTTCCCTTCAAAAGTCATAGCGAATCATCTCGTGCGGTATATTTTTGCGATCGAGAGGCCGATATGTTGCGATCGAACGCGTGGAATCCGAAAATATTCATGTCGCGCTCTTGCCACGGACGGGAAAAACAAGAGAGCCCACGCCGAGCTTTTGTTCGTATAAAATTGGTTCGTCAACTAGAAACGTCAGGCGAAAATCCCGCGAGCCCGGATCATGCACGCGAGAACGATTTCTGGTCCGTGCGCACATTTTTCCCCTTTTTCATCCCTGTATCTCACCCTCCACTCCATTTCCATCCCTTTTTCTCCCGTTTTATGGGCATTGATAAAAAACTCACACGCGCGCACCTACTCTCCGCGCGCTTTCGCGCTTTTCACGAGCGGCTTTTTTCCCCCTGACAAATTTACTTTTAACTACTATTCTCCACTAGTTAATACATTTTGAATACACTCACTCGCAGCGGTATTACGTTAGAGTTTCGGTGGATTTCGGGCACATTCGTTATACTAACTCTCATTCGTGAATATTTCAGGCCCTTAAAAGCTTTCAGGAACAATGCGGAATTATTTTATCTATATATATATACACGACGAGTATAAATAGTGGGATGCTGAAAATGCACTGCTAATAAGCTCAAAATATCTTTTGCTATATATGTTGAAATTTATTTTCTTTTGTTTGATCTAACAAAATTGTCATTTCGATGCGAGTTCAGCGATATTTTTTGTGCAAATTAAAAAAAAATTTTGTCTATACACCATCAAAGAATTTCATCGTTGATTAAAAGCGAAATTGTAGGTCGCAAAATCCAACGACGATCTATTAGAAAATGACGACAATAATAAGTTTCTATCGATCACACATTGAATTAAAATAATACTCGAAGAAAAGGGGCAATATACTTGGAAGAAAAACTATGGGGGGGGGGGGGTGGAAAGAGTGCGGTGCACGCACGGCGATGCGGAGAATTAGCTCCGGAGGAACGAGCGCGAGCTTGGTAGACAGGGTTGAAAAAGAGAGGGACTTAAAATTCAAAGCTGATCCCGATCTAAAGTTCCTCTTGGCACGCGGCGTGAGACGTATATTTTTGCCACACACGTGGAATACATTGAGAAACGTAGACGCGTGTGCGAGCCCACCGAGTTCCGTACAACTTTGTAATCGGCACGAAAAGTTCTCAACTCCCTGAGATATTAGGTACTTAGACGTGTACACGTGTACCACTCTCGCGTCTTCTTCGTATAATCATTATTATTATTATTATTATCATCATAGGTATATTATAATATTATAATATTCGCGAGATATATTTCGGGATATCTTTGTTAAACAACAAAGTGCAGTGCACCGCCGACTTGGTCTAGCTCTCATCCTCTCTGCGAATAAGCTTGCAAAAGCTGTGATCGGTTATGGCTCGAGTTATTCGCACAAGCTCTGAATTCACGAGTCCGCTTAAACGAGCCCGAGACTTGATTATACGAATTTCGAATAGCCTACCCCGTACATTATACGTGCCAGGAACTCCCGATAAGGCGAAATCTCGCCGGGGAATTACGGACAAGTTTGATCATAAAATTATCAATCGCGATAAAAGGTCTCTCTTCCCCCACACGTGTGTCGTCTCTATTCTCTTTCTCTCGTGCGCTCGGCGGCGTGAACGGGGATTTGCGGTATTAGTCGCTATTAGGCTCGATTCTTATCGGCGCGAATGGTGGAATTCTCGATAAGTTGTTTTATACCGGCTGTTGTATAGATGCGGCGATAACTCGTTTCTGATCGATCCTCGTCAAGTGTCAACGGTCATTCATTATTCACTAATCCATTTTGCGAAAGTTGACACGAGCAAGATTTTATTTTTATGATATTTTACATATATAAGGTTTCAGGGCTCGGGAATAATATATTGTGCCTGCTAAAAAGAATTTTACCCCCTTACAATACATTCTCACTGGAGGTTGTAAAGAATTTTTGAGGCACTATGGGAATATATAAGGTCTTATATCTGATTCGAAGTCACGAGTTACCGGGTAAAATCACCTGAAAGAGAAAAGAGAGAGAGAGAGAGCAGCACACAGGTTCACGGCCTACATACTCTGAAACCCTCGATCTCGTCTGTTTAATGCAGGGTCGGTCGAGTAACGAGGCTATCCTCGTAAAAAGGAAGGATCCCGTTTCCTTTGCTCCATCCAGCAACACACGTTCCTCGCGTGCACGTGTGCGCCGATAAAATGTCACACGGACACTCAAGTATATATCCGATCGTACGAAGAGTCTTCCCTGTCTGTATTGCTTCTTCAGTCGCGGCCGCAATCTCGAAGCTCCTCTATACATCTTGATACTTTGCTAGACTTCCCGTACATTCCACGTTCATCACGTTCACGCGTACCGGGTGTCCCAAAAATCGTTGACGACTATTCTACAGTCGCGTTTCCAATGAAGTTCCAAGATAAAGATGATAGTCCTCAAACCTAATTTTTCGATCGAGCACGTACTTGACGAGCTACCGATCGATTTGCTTATTGAACCAATGCGAGAACACGTAACGTGTGTTTTCATTGGCCGAATGTTGATCGATTCATCGGGGCTTCAATGGGAATTTTTCGATTTGGAATTCATTTTGGAGATTTTATTACTATCGCATCGATAAGTACTGACTTCTCGGACATCCTGTATACTATGTACACGTGTATTTTTTTATATATATGAACCTTTAATGGCACGATCGAGAAGATTTCCAAGAAAACGAGCGAACCATTGGTCTCTTTCAGTATCGAGCTACTTCTACGATCGTCAATTTTTCTCGACACGGACCAGTCTCTCGATCGTTTCTCTGCCTGCTTCTTCCTCTCTCTTCTTCTTTTTTCTACCCGTACCTCCGGAGAGGCTCCACTGCCGCAGGCAACCAAGATATTTTCTCCGATTCAGGTTCAATGAATTTGAAATACGCGAGTATATAAATGTATGAAATTGCTTTACCTTTTCGCGTTTTTTACACAATTATTTTCTGACATCGCCACGAATAAATGATTTGAGATCTTCCGAGGTCATTCAAATCTAATTTTCAAATTTTGTACAAAATTTTTAATGCATGTAGCTAAAAAGTATGGAGTTTATTTGGTCCACGCATTCTTTCAAAGGAATTTAGGCCTCAAGGTTTTTATTTATCTAAATTCCAAATGTGTCTGGTATATTGGAGGAAAGGTAGAAGCCAAAGCGTATTTGTCTCGTAAATGGTATAGGCGTCTCGATATCCCAGCCTGGAGGGAATTCGCATCGGGATCGATCCTTCCTCATCCCGCTTTCAATACACTTTAACGCACCCTTTGGTGCACAAAGCTGAACACACTCGACAGCAAAGATTGAACCATTAAAATCAGCAGCTATACAGAGAATCAGAAAGATTGGAAGAGGACGAGGAGGAGGAGAGGAAAAGGGGAAAGATGTTTGTACACGTACAAACGAGAGACAGTGTGACGTCAATATGGTGGCAACGATAAATTGCACGTGTGCTGATAGTTGTCTGTGCACTTTGCCCACCAAAAATGCAAGGCCTTTAAAAAAGAGAAAATAAAAAAAAAGCGTATCTCCTCTGAAATGGAGTATAAATTTTGTTTTAAAAACTCTTCATATCGAAAAATTGATCAAGACTTTTATTGGATGTAAACATGTTCCTGTGGTCGAAAAAAATTTATGGATCAGAGTGACAGGAAATTTTTGAAGTGCACTGTAAACAAAGGCTTTCTCTTTGCGAGCTTTCGACATAGATCGCGCCGCATCATCTCTAAACTGGTATGATATCGAGAGGCCTCTCGTTAGCCACGATCGATTCAGCTCGCTGACCAAAATTGTAGGTAGTTACCGCTCTCGACCGAGTCGAGTTTTTATACATGAGTACAAATCGATGAAAACTAGCCTCGTACCATCTTCATATACGGTCTCGTATATTTATCAATGAAAAATTGTTAGGAGAAAAAACGTACACGGTGAAAGTCCAACATATTATTATGAAATCGACGTTTAATTCTCCAAAATATATACTGTGGCATGCAAAAGTTTTGGACCAACCTATTTTTCGTGGATATTACATAGAAATACGATGGTACACGAGATACAAAAAAGAGATGATAATCGTATGTACTTTTATTTGAAAAAAAATTATAAACAGTGATATTTCTTTCTAACAATTAATTATCCAATAATTTTTATTTAATTTAAACTAATAATTGCAAAAATAACAAAACATATGGTTCGATTTCTTCACTAAAGCAGATTAAAGATTATAGCAGTACATCATCGAGACATAGATGCAAGTAAATAGATATATAGTCATCAGATTTAAATCCGATTGAACATTTGTGGCAAGAGAGGTAAAGGATTATGTTGGAATGAAGAATCACTCCAATTAGACGGAATTATATAATAATTTGCAATATAAGTGAAAAAAATTGCCCAAAAATCCTGTTTCATAAATTCCTTGCATCTATACGTCTTGACGCGATATGTGTACTGCTGCTGTGATCGCTATACCAAGGGCATAGCGATAAAGTACTAACTCTAGTGAAGAAATCGAACCATTTGTTACTTTTGGAATGATTAATTTTATCTTTTCATACGCATTTCTATGTAATATAAACGAGAAATAGGTTGGCCCGAGACTTTTGTACGTCACTGTATAATATCAAATGAGATAAAAAATCGTAATGAAACTCTCCATCAATATTTCCATATGAAACAGCAAAAAATAATGAAAATTTCTTGAATCAAAGAAGAAATATAAAAAAGTGGATGGAAGAGTGGATCGATTCCTGGAGTTCTCGAAGCCAACTGCCTAATTGCGAGAGTGCTCGTTTTGAGAAAGGAAGAATTTAGTGAGGAATCCTGTGAATCGGAAGAGGGCTTTTCCTGGTTTATGAAAGGTTGAAAGTATAGTCGGTGGAGTATCAATCGATCCATCCTGGTAATTCATGGCTTTCACTGCCGCGCGCGTACCGCGGTAACGAGCGAGCAGCTCCCTCGGTATAAAAGCACTTTAGTTACAGAACGGGGGCGTATCGCGGGGAAGGTGGCTCCAAGCGAGAGAATACTTCGATCAGCCCGCATCGCCGTGCACATACGTATATTTCCCGTTTTACGGATAACTAGAATTCTCCCCGATTCTCGTTTTATCGATTGTCGGAGAGCGTAAATAGAAGATTGCTATAACGCAAATAGACACGGTTTCATCGTTTATTCTTCACGTCGATAACCGATCCACCCGATACACCGAGAGTCGTCATCATCACGAGTGCACGACACATCGACAATTCATTAAAACACCTTTTCCTCATCATTCCTCTCATTTATCTACATTTTTTATTTCAACATTTTTACCTAATCATTTTCACTTTTTTTTTCTATACTTGGGTTTCAACATTTTTCAAATAAAACCTCTACTACAAATCAGCCATTCCTCATTTTATCGTCAATTATTTATTCTTGGCTTTTTGTCAATATATATTACTATAATATCGGGAAGAAAAACATTATTTTTATTCGTGGTACGTTTATTCGGGAAATTTATCTCAAGCGGAAGTAGAAGATTGATTTACTCAATTCTATTTAAATATTCTATTGACTTGGCTATATTTGTTTAAGAGCACTTATCTTTTAATTAATAATTGGACGACCTGGTTAGTGAACTATAGTCGCTATACTTATTGCTCTATCCTCATTGACGTTGAGATTATATATTGAGAAAAAAGTTTTACGTTATTGTTTCTCTTATACAATATATACTGAGTGTATTTTCTTAGTTAATTTTTGAGGAAAACAATTTTCCACGATGAGAGAACGGTGTGGTGAACGATGGGAAATATAACACAGTATATACACACGGAGAGAAAATAATACATATAGAATACAGCGCGAGGGATGATATCGATAGAGCGTTATCACGTAGAGCGCGTAATCGAGAAATTGGTTTTATCCCCGCAGAATTGTGGCTGTAAGCGCAGACTTATCGATATCGCAGTCCTGTCACGTTCTTATCGCCAGCGCGCCGGGGTTAGAGCTTCGTTTTTCGGTATATCGTCATCGTCTCGACGAAGTCTCATGGCTTTATATACCGCTCCTTCTCCAAATCCTTATTCGTTTATTCGAAGAAAGAATGAGCGTCGAGAAAACTCGAAGAAAAGTAAATTTTGCAGAAAAATGTCTTTCCCGGAAAATAAAGTTAACATAATTTGGACCTCAACTCTCAAGATTTATTTAATTCTTGAAGCGAAACTTTCCTATCGGTGCGTCGAGCTGCATTTTTCATGGCTGTGAAAAAAGAAAAACGGGATCAAATGCTGAGATGGAAATGATGAAGGAGACATATTTTGGCAGTTCGTTAACTGTACTCTTCACTTCTCTACTCTTGACATTATTTTTATTTACTCAAAAATAACTCTTCTGCAGTTTTAAAAAGCCAAATTTAGTTTAAAATATGGTCTTGAGTAGAGAAATGAAGAGTACAGTTAACGTACTGCCCATATTTTTCTGTCGTTTTTCACGTTGACATTGTTTTCCAATTTTTCTCGACAGTCTTTGATATACTCGTCGAATAATTTTTTTTGCTTTTTTACATTCAAGACAATTGTTTGCGAACGAAAAAATAATCAGAACCTTTATGACTATATCGACACTGCTTACGAAAAGTAGCATGTTTCAGATTTCTTACGAAGAGTAGCACATTTCGGCTTTATACGAAAACTAGCTCGTTTCGATATTTATCGGGAAAACTAGCATGTTTCGGCTTTCTCCACGAAAACTAACACGTTACGATATTTACAACGAAAATTGACATATATATGTTTTAGCTTTCTCCACGAAAACTATAGCACACTGTAAAAAATCTGGTGTTAAAATAGTGTTACTTTAACACCATTCTTGGTCTGTATAATTCCCACCGTTTAGTGTAGAATGACACGTTGTTAGTAGATATGGTTAAATCAGTGTAAATAATTAAAACCGCGATGTAAATACCATTTAGTGCAACAACTTTTCTTAATAAAATTTAAGCTGAAAAATCACGTGGTACGGAGATAAATTGAGATAAAAACTTTTGATTTTACTGCGTCACGGAGGAACTACCTTAACACACCGGTGTTAATATTTTACACCATTTCCTTTAACCACTCACACAATTTGGTTAACATCGCGAAAACTAGCATGTTTCGGATTTCTCCAGGAAAACAAGCGCGTTTTCGATATTAAGATAGTTAAAATTAAAGTCGGTCAAATCAAACAACTTTATCTTAACTTATCTCCATACCATGTGGTTTTTGACCTCAAGATTATTAAAAAAAGTTATTTCACATTGATTCAAGAACAACATATTTAAAATTGAAGGTCCTTCAAGGTAACCTGTACTTTTGCTACATATGAATGAAAATGAAGAAAATCATAATATTTTTCACCATTTTGAAAATTTGATAAAAATTGTTTACCATGATATTCTTATTCTGAAAGGTTCAAACTATAGTATTCTGAATTTTTAGGAATCGTTCGGAACGATACTGGCACCGTGGCAATTTTGTTTAAACATGGTTGGGGTCACTGTAACCCCGTGTGACCAAAATGTTATTTTTAGAACGTGTGACCACGAAGGGTTAAAAATGTTAATCTTAAAAATAAGAGATTGGACCAAAATGAATTATGATCAGTATATATGGTCAATAACAACCGTATATTTTTAACCTTTTATGATGTTTGTCAAAATAGATAGAAATTTGTGAGGGCAAATATAAATGTTTAATCTCATTATAAGCAAAAATTTCACGTCTAACGCGCACATGTATCGGATTAGCCATCTCTATATAATTATTGTTTCAGAGGTATTCAGCTCTAATGGCATTGTTAACATTTTCGTGATTAATCTTCATGCGTGGAAGCATTGAATTTTTAATCCCGCATAAGCCGGTAAGTCGAAAAATCGTGGCTCTCGCAATTCTAATTAATTCAATTAAAAAGTTCCCTGTGCGCGAAGCTGGTTTTATGTGAGTATAATTGAATTTCGTGAGGAATACGGGAGAACGAGGCGAAATGGTGCAGGGAGCAGGCCAGAGTCCGGCGTATTTCAATTTTCGTAGCAATTTATCACGAATTGGAAGGGACTTATCGATTCGAGAAGGAAATAAGCGCAAATGCGATTGAATTTGCATATTTAACTCGATTCGATGCTCGAGCGCGCTCGATTCCCACGAGCGGGCAGCGATCAAATTTTTTTCACCCTCTCTTTCTCCCCCTTTTTTTTTATCTCACGCGTATATTTGCATCCGGGAGGGAGTTTAAAATCGCGAATTCGCTCCTATCGCGCGAGGGTGAAGTTTGTGAATTATCGCACGACCATTAAAGAGACCGGGGAAAGGAAGCGCGAAAGGGAAAAGGTGAGGAGTATATCACCCCTTGAGAACGATAAAAAGCTCCGATGCAAATTATCCCCGGGAGAAGCGAAATGGCTCCTGACACATGTCCGAGGAACAAAAAAGCAGTCGCCAATTTTCGTCCACTCTTGAGTCTCTCGAAAGTAACAACTTTTAGAAATAAGAAAAGCGGGGAATAAAAAAATGTACATCCCGTCGTCACGTCTGTTGTTTCGAGCGTGCCCTCGCCTCTCCCCCCTTGACGTGTGTATAACGACGTTGACTTGAACCGCAATTTGTGAGAGAGGACACAAACGAGACTTTTCCGCGCGCGCGCGCCCGCTTATCACGCGAGCCCCGTACCTTTTTTCTTCTCTCGTTTCTTTATTCTTTTTTCAAGGCTCCTCTCTCGCATTCTTTTTCTTATCCGCAAGAATTGCTCCCTGGACGCGAAATGATGGCTGGTGTGTTCCTCGAAGAGGAAAACCCCTTCCAGGATCTTGTCTGGTGGAAGAATACCTCCTGACGTTTCACAACTTCCTTTTTTCGGTCGGACCTCCCCGCGCGTTCGCACACACACACACAGGCTTACAGATCCGCGCCACTTCTTCCTCCACTTTTCGTTCACATTTACGACGCCCGCTCGGTCTTATATTACGGGAAAGCCCGGGCGAGAAACTTCTTTCATTTCCCTCGTAAATCCTGACGCTCCCCCCGTTTCCCCCACCCCCCTCCCCTCTCTCCCTTATCTCGGCCTCGTCGTCGTTCCTTCTCCCCATCGCCAAGCGGCGTCCTCTTCTTCCGCGAGCTCTCCCGGCATCTCTTATAATATCGTAGATTTTCATGCTCGAAGAATGCACTCGTGTTATTTGTAAAAAAAAAAAGAAGAAGAAATATATAAGAGCGCGAGGGGCAAAAAACGGCTGTTCACGCGCGGGGTGAACAATTATTGAATAATGTCGGATCGTGTAGATTCCCCTTCGTGAAGCCCAACACGAAAGCATCGGGGAGGCGAGAACGTGCACCGGATCGTTTTATATCTCTCGGGATTATCAGCCTCGAGCGCCTCCGGGACATTCTCATCAAATTGCCGACTTTAAGCAGGAATATCTGACGAATGCCAATGATGGCTTTTATTTTTGTGCGCGCGGTTTACGCTCCCGTCGGTCTTCCGTTCGAGACTCGCTGACGAGGTGAGCACACTCTCTCGGCAGAGATTTTCTCTCTTTTCGTCTCAGTTTGTAAAGCCCGTCCAAGTTACTGCCACTTTGGAAACAGCTCGACTTATCGACATCTCTCACTCATCCTTTTCTCTCTATCTATACACCCCTTTTGCTTTCTCTCTCTCTCCCTCCCTTTCTTTCTACTCGTTTAATGATCTCCAGCTCGATGGCCTGTCAAACCGTCTCTCGGACATGCATTCGAGCGATACCGAGAGAAAGAACGATTTACGATCCGTCGTTCGCTTGTAAAACATCGACTCTGTGTGTCCTGCACATCAGAGGACAAAACGCGATTGTCGTCGTCAAAAAATTTCAGTAAAACATATATCTTATATTAACAAAATTCAATTTTTAATCTGTTTAAGGATGTTTATCAAAAAAGTTGATTAAAAGAAAAATGTATCATTTTGGGATCAAATGATTGGAAAAATTCCCAGCTACAAACAAAAAACCTGTCTTTACCGACCATTTAATGAAAATATTCGTAATTTAAAATTTGATTTTTAACATAGAGTTGACGCGAGAACACAATTTTGTACCTTCATTTTAAAAAAGCGATTGTTTTGCACATAAGTGACTCTTCATAAAAACTATTATATTTATTAAACATTTTAAAAACTGTAGGAAAAAGAAAATCTTGAGGTTTTGGGCCTTTTGTATTAATTATTAACGATAAATGACGATAAAACGTTACTCAGAGATCTATATAGTAATACACCAAGTATTGACAGGTTTCCTAACCTTAATCAAAAGGACAACTTTAATATAAAAGTTTTAACGTTACTAAATATACCTTTTGTATATACCAATTACCTTGGTGTTGAGTCCGTAGAGCAAAAAATAAAAAATTTGACAATGTTTTTCTCCCAGCATACAAAGTCGTTTGAGAGTAAACATTTATTAAGAAAAGTTGCTGGAAATCGACTGAAGAAAAATATATTTGAATTTCAAGATCATCCAATGACAGGTCTACTCTCTATGCAATTGCAAAAAAAAAATCTTTTTGGAAAATTAGATGAAACTTCTTTAATGCCATACAAAGATCAGTGCAAAATTTCACTCAATGTAGGATGCTCGTTACTGAGATATTTATTATACAAAATTGCAACTTCAAACACGGGAAGGTACAAAAAATAGCCACTTTTAACAATTAATATCTTAATAAGGAGCTTCCTTTGCACAATATGTTACTTAATATTCTGTAAAATTTTCAAAAAATTTTCATCATTTTTGTTTTTGAACGCAACATCCTTAATCTATAAAAATTGAAGAACATGAACAAAAAACGACGCGATTATTAGATTTCCCGGTTCTCAGATGAGAATGCTCGTTTGTCGAAAAAAAAAAAAAAAATCGTCGAACTAATATTTATACGATGGGCAGCTGTTATATTAATTCGAGAGCTCACTCTCGTTATCCTTATGATGTATCCGCGTATGTAGCGCGCTATTTAAGAGAGGGGCGGGGAAGTTTATTTTCCCAGAAAAGGCATGTAAGAAGAAGAACGAGAGAGGGAAAAAGCGAGAGACGAGAGGTTGTTGGTATCGGTGCCTAGGCTCCTCGACGCGGTTTATAACAGGCATCCGGAAACGTGATTACAATGCAGTTTATGCGATGCCGAGCCATTATCTCTCATGCCAGCGTTCGTAGGATTAAGTTCCCGCGGCCCGGAGGACCGTGGATATACTCTCCTCTCGCTTGCCTGAACACGCTCGCGTGTTTCCCTCTTTCTCCTCTCCCTGCCCCTCCCCCCCCCCCGTCGCACATGCACCGTTATCGAACGTCACAGCAAATCAGAGAATCTTCCTCTTTCCGAAGATTCAATGAAAATTCTCTACCTGTCGCGACGCGATATTAATTTTTATTTTCTTTCACCATAATTTTTTCCCACGGAAAATATATTTTTCAAAAATTCAGAGTGCTCTCTTGTATACCGTACAGAATGTTCCAAAACATATATACTTATTATATTATTCTTCATTTTTTAAATTCTCTCTGCTTTTATCTTGTTGATAATTTACACGGTAATATCTTGAAAACTGTAAAATGCAAGATCAATTTATTATTTCCAACGAATATCTGCTGTGTATAAATATTAAAATATTATTTTAGTTGTCGTGGAGGTATAATTATAAAAAAAAATCTTTTTATCTCATTTTCATCGAATAAATATAGATATATCGGCGGGTAAAAGAATTTTATCGGTCTCTCGGAAAATTCTAGGATTGGTTAGGAAGCAGACCGTTTTACAAGTGTCCAAGAGGAAACGAATGCTCGAACGAGTCGCGAGATAGAGATCGTTGTGCGCGTATTTGCGAGCTACTGTGCTACGGAGTCTGACGGAGTGATGTTGGACGATTAGTCGATAGTGTCTTCCCGTTCGGGCATGTACAAATGCGGGATTACTCTAATGGCGTACCGGTGTAACCCCCAAAGGCTTCGATAAACCAACACTCGTACCGTCTTTGTGTGGGAAAACCGTTCGTTCGCGACCGCGCAACACCAATATACTTTATTACTGGAGCTTTCAAGAAACTCCCTGTTACCATTTTTTATTTTCTTTATTTTTCTCAACATTTTTTAAATCATTATTAGGTGTTTTACGCATTTATTTATGCAATCAAATACACATTAATCCTAATTAATAATATTCTTGGACTTTGAATCATCAACTTTGGGCATTTCGCGTTTAATTCGCTTGGTCAAATTTTTCATCATGCCATTTCAATTTCTATTCATATATATTCTCTCAAGATCAATTCTACCTTTTTAATCTCAGTGAAACTCAGTCTGCATATTTATCGTTCTTTTCATATGAAAAGAAAATGGGAACTTTACAATAAAATGCGTTATACCTTTGTACATATCAGTATATAATACCCAGATCTTTATTGCTCTTCTTTCCTTTCTACACGTAGTTTGCACATTCGCTTTCCAGATTATCATGATGCAAGCAAACACGTTTGTTTGCAAATACAAGATTTGCTGCATCTGACGGAATATTCGAGAGTAATCTCGAGGAAGGTAAATAATCTTTAATTAAATTTGTGCATGTCTGTGAAAAGTGTGCTTTCACAGATGCAAATCCTTTGCCTTGTTCTCCCACTCTTTCCCCTCTCCAACAAAGGGGTTTCGCGACCTGTAAACATGCAAAGTCGCGAGCAACACGACAAGGGAAACATTGAGCCATCAGTTATAACCCTATACGCTTGACAATCGAATAGTCGAAAAGAGAATAAAAAGATGAGCGAAGAGTAAAAGCTCTTTATACATATTTGTAACAGCAGGATGTTTGATCGAAAATATTGAATTAACAAAAAAATATATAGCGGTCGTTCCACACATCTAAAATATTTACACGGTAAATAAATCATATACATATATATATATAATAACGTTTCCTCTATTTCAATATATTTCCAAGCACGGTCTCAGGGAAGTGAGCATCGATGGCCGAGTGCATAAGAAGAGAAAAATATCAGACTGGCGAACCGTTAGTAAAACCGGTCAGCGGTCGGCTTGAGTCGAGAGATTGTGGACAATATTCCTTTCGTGTGCTTTATTCCTGTCCGACTTGCCTCGTCTTCTTCTTCATCGTTTTGTCGTTGCTGTGCTCGAGCGTGTTCAAGGTTTACCCGTTTCCTTGTGGAAAGACTCGCGGAGCATTGCTTGAAGCTTATCCAGCACAAAGGGGCCATGCGAGCTAAAGCAGAGAGAGAGAGAGAGAGAGAGCTGTGCATAAGCCTGCTCCGGTAAATCCTGAACCAAGGATTGCTATCGAATGCGCGTTTTCACCCGGAGTCCACGAAGCTTACCCCCGTTCGGATACCACGACCACTAATCTATACGATTCGAAGCTTATTTCCTGTGTATTTACCGCTGTACACACGCATACATATAGTCTATATAAGTGTACACATTTATACTCATTGTATCTAATCACGAACGATGATATGCACAATTATTGATACAGGCTATTAAAAAAACTTTTATCACCACTATAAAAATGCCGTGAATCTGGAACATAATTTTGAATGAATAAACTATATGTTTGGTCACTATCTATTTCACTCTGACGAATTATTCAGGGGGAGATATAAATCATCGAAGTTTCGTCAATAATGAGCCTTATTGCTTAATACTCAGCTGGTGGTGACGGGGACTCTTGATCACATTGGTCTTGAAACTCCAATTGGAGAAACTTGGACAGGGAATATCTCCGCATCGGGTAATTCCTCGGAGAGAAAAGTGCTCGAGCGAGCTTTTCGCTTCGAAATATTGTGCTGAGCGAGATTCTTTGTCTCTTGATCGTCCAATTGTGAGACGACCTGTATTGGCGGGTGTATTTACAACAGTACGGTTCACCGGCTTCTGTCAGAGACGTATACGAGCGTTAGCCGCAAGCCTGTGTTCCGCCAGGCTTTCGTTTTATCAGTCTCTGATGCGCCCTCGTTCTCTGCAGATCCAGCCGCGATTACCTTCCTCTCCGACCCCCCGCGTTTCCCATCCTCAACCCCCCCCCCTCCCTCCACCTCAATATGCACCATGGTCTGTGAAAATGTATCTGCCGATACTCCACCGAAAAAGGATCCACTTCTAAAAAAACGCCGCAGTCTTCCTTTTCCGCGATCCTCGCCGTGTATTATTCTCAGCAGAGCTTTACACCCGCACAGTCTTTTCCTCGAGCGCGCGCCAGAGGAAAACCTCGCGTTTTCGCTCATTTCTTTTGGAAAAAGTTCATTTTCACCTTTGGCTTTTAAATTAAAGGTATTCACGCGTTATTTGTGACTCAAAGGAAGCAGACGATTTTTTTTACTCTTCTGATCGTATAAAGAAATAACGTAAATTAATTATTACATCTTGATCCAAATAATGTGTAACTTTATTTATGATTTATATCCAGAAACCTTTTGATCTTTACATGACGTCGTTGTTTTGTCAACATTAAGAAAAAATATTGATCTTTTCTTTCCCAGTCATTTTTAATGATCGCATGTTCGAATATTATGTCACTGTAATCAATGTTTTAGCTTTTTATATTCGCTTGTGGCTGTTCCAAGTTGCGAAGATCGATGTGAAAAAAAAACAAGAACATACATAGTCACCGCGAAAGTTTTTCTTCCGCATAAGTGCCTGAACATAAAAGTTTAAAAATGAGATTTTTATTCATATTTCTTTCTCTCAGTATCTATAGACGATATTGTATATGCTACAAAAAATAGTTTTTAATGCAGATTAATGATGATATATGTTTTTTTTTTATAACAACGTTGTAAAATGTCAAAACAAAATTGCAACTCGAGTGTTTTGTCGTTGGAAAGCCGGGAGAATAAGCTTCTTAAATAATTCAAAAAAATCATACTTCTTTTGGCTTATAGTCGTTATAGCGAAGTGCTTCAAAAGATACGTGTCAAGCTTGCCCATGAGGAAAACTCGGACGCAATTTTCTTCTTATTCGCGCCGGTAATGACGTATTCTTTGGCTCGGGGATGGCTCGTCTTGTCTCGTGTAGCTCGGAGCGGAGGCGAGTTTTCTTTTTGGCGCGCGTTCGCCGATGTCACACCGCGCTCCGGGCGAATTCTCACCAGACGTATTTCCGCGCCCGGTGTGCTCGGTCTCGCGTTAAACACACGAGAGAAGTTGACAATATTCGACGGAAACTCGCGGAACTTCTCGTCTCATGCATTTATGGATTATATTCCGAATTAATGATAAATCAAGTATCTTCGAGTCCTCGTCCTCGAAACTCCATCGTCAATAGGACAAATTTCAACTTTGAACAAAGACGCTGTAATAAAGTGACTGATTGATAAAAATAAACGTAAATTAGCAAAAAATGAAATATAATGTATCGTATAAAAGATTTAAAAACGATTATTTCCGAATTACACGTAGTTCGGAGATACGAGAAGTGTCTTTTTTAAAAAAAATTTTAATGTCAGATAAAGCGAAATATTATTGTAGAAATGGGAGCACGTTATAATACGTGTGTACGTAACGAGAGGCAATATCGGATATAAAAAGGGGATGCGCACGTGAAGCCGTACAGAGAGAAAGAGCGAAGTAAAAGGGAGAGATAGAGAGAGATAGAGAAGAGAAAAGGTTGGAGCTTGTGGTGGGTTTCGTTATATGCACGTGCGGTTTTTCGTACATGGAAAATATAACTGCTTTTGATTCACGAGGTACATTATACAACAGCGGGCCAGAAAGAGAGATAGAAAAAAAAACGTAGCGAGATAGAGCGAGAGAAAAACGACGAGCTCACGGCAACATTTCTGTATTCCCGGTTAACAAGACAATATTGCAAGCTGCATAAAAATACGATTTAAGGGGAATATAGAGGGCGCGCGATTTTCTCTGTACAGCCCAGTCTATAAACGCGGCCATTCTCGTATACGCGCGCCACGTTGTATTTCCGCAATATAGAGCTCAATTATTATCCGCAAAAGAGAGCGTGTGCGAGTGAGACGTCAAAAACCGATCGCTGAAACTTTCTCTTTTTCCAACCCCCTATATAGATACATATTCTATATTTTAAATATTCTCTTGGAATAAGGGAAACCTGACTTTTTTTTCTCTCTCAACTTATTTTTCTCCCCTCGGTATTCCATTAGAATTTTATTATTCCAAAAGCTCGTCTGGAAAACGTCAAACTTTGACAGCTGTAAATTCGTTATGAAAATATATATTGTTTTTTTTCTCTTTCTCTCATCGCTACATTGCGATACATATAATTTTTGGTTCGTTTCAGTATTGTTTTTCCAATTAATTCACAGGCTTACGCATGCACAGTTTTAACTCGAAATATTCCGTTGTTGCAGATAACCGGGCTCACGGAGCAGAAACGAGCGAGATACCGGCTGCGAGGTAAATTTACTGACATTACAAACTTCGCAACAATTCCCAATCGAAACTTCACATATTTTCTGCTTTTCGATATCCGAAGCAAAATTTATTCCGAATGAAAATCCTCCTCTCTTTCTCCATTTATTTATTTTATTTTCCTCGCCGCAATAAAAATAACGATGGGAATGAAGCGTTTGCTTTGAATTATATAGTCGCAAGTTGATTCACATTTTTGCTGTTTATGAATTATGTACGTTCTTTTATCTCTCTCTCTTTTTTTTTACTTTATTCGACTATTTTTCGCTCTTTCTCTCTGATTGACTCTAAACATTTTTGTAAATGCATATTGGTTACACCGAGAGAAAAGTATGGCAAATTTTACTATACAAAAGTGACAACTATACCAATTATTATAGATATGTTCCATTTTACTTCAAAAATATATTTAATTCTATAATAATTAGCATAATTGTCACTTTATGTTAAAATATACTATTGTGTTTTCTCTCAGTGTAGCGAAATCCATTCGTATATAAAAGTTATCCAGTTTCGGGTGCCGATTTAATTGAACGCGAATCGCGGCTTATCGTCGTTTACCTTTTTGCGCATCTTCTCTCATAATAAATCCATTTTCGCCTTTCGTAAAATGAAATTTCTCACTATTATTATTATTGTTATTTTTCTCTTGGAAAAAACGTATTTCTACGCATTCTTATATGTTGGATTGCTCAGAGAAAAACTTGTAACTTTTGCTGGATGTCACGGTGTGTTTGACATTTTTTACATTGAATCCCTTAGAAATATTTTTCCTTTGCTCCTTGCTCATTTTTTGGTCCTTTTGAAAGTAAAGAAGCAAGATATTCGAGACGGAAGATTCTTCTGCATCGGAAAATGAAAAATTCGATGAAAAATCTATTCAGCTGACGGCGCGAAAGAGGCAACACTGTAAAAAAATAAGATGCCGAGAATAAAATCTATTTCCAGGAAATAACAATGCTGTATTGAAAAGTATATAATATACATATTAGAGTGATTTAAAAAAAAAATTTTTTTTCGTGGATACAGGTTTGAAAGTTTTATTTATACATCAAAATTTCGTTAATCCGTCATTTCAAGGATATTTGAGGTCAAATTTGGAAAAATTGAAAAAATCATTATTTTTGAATCATAAATTACTAAGTAGTAATAAGTAGAATAAAATGGGCAATACATTTTTTTGTAGAAAATTGACTGATCTACAAAAATGCTTGTGTTTAGTCGATTAGATGAAGCGTGAAGAAGATATTCGTGTCTAAAATTGAATGTTAAAATTTCAGGAAAATATATGAAAACTGATTAATATTGAACTTTAGATACGGATATCTTCTTAACGCTCATTTATCTAATCGACTAAATACAAGAGATGATTTTTCAAGATCAGTTAATATCTTACAAAAATATCTTACAAAAAAAATGTATTGCCCATTTTATTGTTTACTACTTAGTGATTTATGATGCAACAATACTGATTTTTTCAATTTTGCTATCTTTGACCTCAAATATCTTTGAAATGGTGAGATTAACGAAAAATTTACAAGAGAACTTTTTTTTAGAGCGTTTAATTTTCTACGAAAATATGGCTTTTAAATGACTCTAAGTTTGTTATACAGCAAGGTACGAATTTTTCCGTAAAAAACTAATTAAAAATCGAAAATTTCGATGCGCGGAGGTTGTTCCCATCAATTTAAAGAGCTAATATTTGGTGATAGTTCTCTAGAGGTGCCCAGAATCAAGATTTTAAAAAAAAAGTCACTTTTTTGACCCACCCTACTAATTATATATATTTCGTCAATATAAAAAAAAAGATTGGAATAAGAGGTAAGGAATAAAGGGCATATTCATTCTTCGTCGCTGTCAGCGGCACGAGAGCTTTCTGGCTCGTTTAATTCCCCTGTCGGTCAGACGTCAGGGAAAGAGTCAGGTGCGGAGGCGCCGACGAGAAAGCTTCTTCGTGGCCTCGGAAAAGCCGAGGCGACCCGCAAGCAGGCTTTCGCGTACACCAGAGTCTCCGGTATGTGTGTTTGATGCCCGCGCGAAGCGACGTCCGTCCAGTTTTCCCTTCGCTTGTCCTTTCTTTTTCATCCCTCGCGCTCGTTCACGCGCTGACCGACGTTAACTTTCTCGCTGTACTCTCTCGTTCACTAATAGCTCACAGGACGAGAGACCGACGACTCATTAATTTTTCATCGATCCCGTCTCCCATGCAGCACTCTTTACTCGTCCACGATAACCGACTTTTCATATTAGACATTTTCCGTGGAATATATGGACAAATATTCTAGACACCGTTTTAAAATGTCAACCAACAATATATATAAAATGTCACCATATCAAAAATAGTATACAGACATTCATTTGATGATTATGCTATATATGTTTTCTCACTTTATTATTTCGAGAAAATCTTGGAATTGGGTCGTAACAAAAAGTCGTCTTGGTCCAGAGGAAAAGCGAAAATATCGGTACTTAAAATTTAACGATTCTTAAAATTTTAATCGGTCCGAGAAACTCCGAAAGGGTATACATTTTATTTCCATTTTTAGTGAAATAAAAGTCGATTCTTTACTGGAAATTACGTGAGGAGCTGTAGACACGGAAAAAAATAGTTGGAAAATCCCATGAGCAATTTTGCCATATCCGCACTAGCACTTTTTCCTAAATTTTTACCCGCAGCGTTTTTCTTTTACGAGCGCCTTTTGAACTCTTAGCCCCCAGACAGACGCGACAGTCTCATAAGAAATTTATATGACTTCAGGCGAGGAGGCACTCGGTAAAATATCCTGAAAAGTTAGAAACACATCGGGACATCTGGAAACATGGAGAAAAGTTTATTACGGATTGGTGAGAGAAAGAGAGAGAGAGAGAGAGAAAACAATTCGCTCGAATGCGTGAGCGAAAATTTATGTTCCGAGTGCACTTTGGCGAGGCATCAAAAAGTTATCGCGTCTGGACGGAAGGAAAAGCTTTTCCCGAAAAGCTTCCGACGAATCCGGGGCTGAAATTTGAGATTTCGAATCGCGAAATTTCATCGTTAAACTCGCATTCTCCATCCCAACCGCATTCCCCCCTATCCCGGCTCGGAAACGTCGAAACGGTTCGACGGGAAAACCGCGATAATAATTGCTCTCGCTGGAATATAATAGAGACGAGATATCGCAGAGTTACAGATGCGAGAACGTGTCGATGCATTTTTCTCGCCGAGCTCGGACTTAAATCGTCACGCACGCGATATCGTGTCGAACCGATAAGATTGAAGCTTCCTGAGCGGACAAATGCACGTGATGGCGCTCCACGCGAATTATTACAGCGACATAAAAATTTTCTCGTTTTCTTTTTATCCTTATATTCTGCACAGATACGCCCCGAGAGTTGCTACCGTGCAAAAATGACACTAAAAAGTTTCGCTATGGTTAAAAAGAGAAAGTTTCGATAATGTGAAAATGTGTTTGAAATCTCGCTCGAAATGTCCGTTAAAAAAAATGCGTACGGAGCTTGGAAAGAGATTGATTATCGGATGATCCATCAATAAATTCGATCGATCCCGGTGCAGGTCCTCTGCGTCTTTTTGGTTCATTGTCCGACGATTGTGCGGACAGGATTGACACGAAGAAAAGGATTGAAGGAGCGAGAATTCGCATCGATTGATTAATCGGAAATGAGAATTTCATCTCGCCTCCTTTCTCCTTGCTCTCTCTCTCTCTTTCTCTCCCTTTTATTCTCTCCTTGAACCAACAATTGAAAATTGCAAAGAGTGATAGAAATCGACAAGGACGGTGACGAGGATTTGACGGTTTCTCATTTTCTCCATAGTTGAAAAATCTCTCGGACTCAATTTTGATGATTGCCAGAGACGGTAATGAAAGAATCTCATCATATTCCAACAATGAAATTTCTCTTGTTGTTACGGGAAATCGTAATTTTGGGAAAAAATAACATTATTTCACGGAGATAAAACTAGAAAACTAATTTGACACAATATCCAGCGCTTTATCAAGAGATATCTTGAAAATAGAACGCCTGGGGAAATCAAAGAATGGGATCGCATGTTTCTATACGAATATTTGAACGAATGAGAGAGATTCGGAGTGAATTTTTTCCAAATAGCCGAACATCCTTCTAAACAAATTTATATGGAGCGGACGAAGGAAAATAAATTTCTGTACGCACGAATACCGTTGAATAATACGGTGTATGGGGAGCATCGGTCGGATTGGCAATCGATGTTGGAATTGAAGAAGCACTCGAATAACTCGATGCCGTACTACCCTCGCTGAGTATCGATAGAGTTTCCGTAAATTCGCCATTTGCATCGAGATTCCTGGTGCAAGAGCCGGCAACGAGAGAACGAGAGTTATTCCATCTAAAACGCGAGTACGCGCGAATTTTACTGTACACGCGAGGGTACATGGATGAAAAGAGACTTTTTTTCGATGTCTCTCTCTCTCTTTTTCTCTCGCCGGGGCAAGGGCGAACGATGCATAGAGCTTTTTCGAATCGTTCCTCTCTCATCTAACAAATGGGACCGGAGAGCCTCCCAGGCTAGAGTCCTCTCTTTTTCCCTTATTCCTCTTCCAATCTCTCTCTCTCTCTCGCTCTCTCAATTTATCCCTTTCTCCCTCACTTCCGCGGCATCGCAAGCAAATCGGCACAATGCGTCCACCGATGCATAAGTTTCCCGTCGAGGATGAAGGCACAGGATATACGGCCCGTTCGGCTTTCGTTATTCCTGTTCTCTCTCTCTCTCTCTCTCTCTCTCTCTCTCTCTCTCTCTCTGTCAGCGCTTCGGAGCTTCCGAAAACTTTTCTTTCTCTGCTTCCCGCATCGCTCTCTATCGAAATATTTCGAAAATACATTGCGTCCTTTCGACACATTAAATTACACCGGGGATTGCGAGTGAGTCTTTCAAACAGCGAGGAAAATACCGAGGCTTTTTTATTCCACATCGCTTTTTTTTCTTTTTTAAACGATATTTCCAAATCGATTTTTATTTCGTGGATAAAAGAAAATGCGAATTTTCCATTCAACGGGCTCAAATGTTTTCCGACGGCTGCAGATCGCGCGCTCGTATATACACACACAGAGCAAAGTTTTTGTTCTTGAAAAAACACACTGCCTGCTGTCGAGTTACGGGAAAAACGGAGAACGAGCCACCCCCGAGGCGTTCTGTCATATTTGCAAATGGAATGAATAGGCACGTCGCTTTTTTGACACTCTGGCAAATATCTAGTAGCTCTCGCTCAAAGAGAAATCCTTTTTTTTTGCTTCACTAATTTTTTTTTGCCACTCGTTGTATTTTTCAGACGTTAAAGTATATAGTGCATGTCGTTCCAGGAATTCACTTCTCCATTCGCACTACAACAATTTTCACTGTTCACTTTTTACGAGCAAAGAGCTGCAAAAAGCAGCGAAGATTTATTTGAGTTAAAAAAAATGGAAGGAGAAAATAAATTTCGTTGATTTTATTTAACGTGCTCTTATTGTTTTTCAACTGCAATCGAGTTAGGCAATCTGTTATAGTATATACAGAAATGCACGTGAGGGTATACTATCCCCGAACTCGCGAGTGTTTGATCGCGAACTCGAAAGTTAACAAGCGACGAGACAAACCAAAACTGTGGCACGATGAAATGACGAAACTCGACTTCATCGTCTCGCTTTCGTTGCCTTTTCCGAGTACTCGCCGGTCGATCCTGCTTGTGAGTTTCTGTGTCCATTTCCGTCAGTGCTCCTCTTTCGTGCCTCTCACGTCGCTTATTCCTCCACTCTCGCCCTTTCCCTTCGTTCCCCATTTCGTATTGATCGTTTCTCCGGGCCGAAGGAAGTGAGAATTTACCTAGCACCGATACGGCGTGAATTTTCCTTTTCCTGCTCCAAAAGGAAGATCAAACGAAATCGACCCTCACTATATAAGAAATGCGAGAAAACAGGTCAGAGAAGGAAAAAAAACAAAAAAAATAAATCGATTCAAGGAATTGCCAACGATTTTTCCTTTTCGGCAGGGCTTCCCTCTTGGGATTTCTGCGAAGCAGGTTGATTAATTTAGCGAGCGACTTTGGAATTTAGTGTATACTTTCGGTGTACCAAATTTTAGGCAGGATTCTCGATAAATTTTTTATCTTACTCGAGCTTCACTCGCCTGCTTAGTATAATCTTCGACTTTCATCCCGGCGGAAGTTTCTGGTGCATCGAGTTAACTTTCGAGGAAGAACGATGGGTCTTCTTTATATTGAACAAAGAGGGAAAAGGAGCAAGAGAGCAGGGAGAGTTGCGTCGAGATCGTGGTATTAAAATGATTGCGGTTTTCCTTATTCGCGAAGTTGGCATCCTTGAATGTATTCCGAAAGATTGGCAGGGTGCCTCGTCGGGGATCCTCACTGGTTGAGAAATCCCATCAAGTCAAGCGCGCCACGGCGCTTTTCCTTCCTCCTCTCTCCGGGCGTAACCCGCCGTGCCGCTCGATGGGATCGCCTCGGGTTCCGCGTAACTAAATAGGAAGTGATAGTTACACGGGCGGCGAGGGAGAGATGGAGAAACCGAGAGGAAAAGAGGGAAATCCGCTCGATCGAGAGTTCATGCACTAATTCAGCATTCTGTCGAAGCCCTTGGGCTCGTCCAATGGATTTCGGAATATCTGTGATAAGAACGGCCCAAGGAGAAATAGTTGTGGTCACCGCGCGCCGCCACCCGCGCCTTTCTCGCTCCATCGCTTCCTCCCCCCCCTCTCTCTCTCTTCATCTTCTCTCGTTTCGCTTTTCGTCGATTCTCGTGCGAGAAAATCGAAGGAGACAAAAGCTTTCCGGAAAACAGCGCATCTGACAAACTGCGAGTAAGCCTGGAACCCGGTTGTCCGATTTAGCCGATAATTCCCCGGAGTTTCTGGTCATCCTGACCGCGAGAGAGAGAGAGAGAAAGATCTCTTTCTCTCTTTCCGTCTCCTCAATGAAGTCCGGACGACGCGACTGTAACTCTGTGTCCATCCTGTACCATTAATTAACCGAGAAAACGAATGTATCCCAAGGGCGGTTTATTCGCAGCGGTTTCGCACTGATTGATGATTTCCCCGCGAGTACACATAACTCTCCGGCATATATTTCAGGCCCCTGCTTCTACTCACGCGTGTTTCTTCCTCAAAGATGCGCAAACACCGCGGCTGATGTACGTGAGAAAATAAAATGAGTCAACCTCTGGTGATTAGCGAAATCTTACCTCATCCTGACTTTTGACCCGATTTTAACAAGTGTCTGCTCTCGAAAAACTTTATTGGATCCTTTGAGTTTTCATCACAGTTTATCGTATCCCATAAAATATGTCTTCCTCAGAGTCTATCATATACTCACATCTCTATAGTAAATTATTATTATTATCGTACTTTTAATTATTATAGTTTATTCACCTTCATTTGTTGATCCTTAACCATATTCGAGGAAGCAAAGTTAACGGATCAACGAACATCCAAGGAATTTGAACTCGGATCTCGTGCGAGAGGCCAATATATTATCCCGGCGATAGCTGGTAAGGCTATGCATCCGCGGCATGTAGAATTTATTGGAAAATATGTGTGTACACGCAGGTGGTTTATGATTAACGTTTATGCGGCGCTTTGGCAAATACGCGAAGAAAACTCGTCGAAGATTTACGCCGGCGGGGGGGGGGAAACTTCGGGAGGAACGAAAGGTTTTATCGCGCTCACGTGCTCCACCCGGGAGACAAAAGACGTATACAACGATTTCCGTAGTGCGCTCGTGATAGCCAGGCATTAGTTATCGCGAATACGAACGTTATACAGACTTCATGCCAGGATAAAATCGTCCTCTCGATCCTTTCTCTTCCACCCTCCTCCGGTCCTTCTCTCTTTTCTCCCTCTCTCTCTCTCTCTCTCTCTCTCTTTTCCCCTTCATCGCTTGATTGCACTCTCCGAATGGGCCAATCAATTAAACGTCTACCAAATTACTCCGGACCTGATCTTTCCTTCTTATCTGTTATCTCTGTTACCCATTCTTTCCCCTGTCCTGCCAATACACCGAAAGGAACTCTATCGAACTGCCATTTGTTTAAATTCCCTTCAAGATATACCATCACGAGTACTCGATCCGATATTATTTTTTCTTCGCGTTTTATTTCCAGAGTACATTTCGCTAATGAACGAAATATATCTTATAATACTTCTTATTAATTCCGATTGATTTTTCATGTTCGTTTTATTTGTAATTAATCATGCTTACCGGTAAAAATTTATCGATATATACTTTTTGTCTGAATCTTTTACTGGTAATGGACGTTTCAATCGCATCAAAAATTTCTCATTGGAAAGTTATACAAAAGATTTATATATGAAACTTTTACAAACTCAGTTTTCCAATTGCATTCCCAATAGCGTAATTAGAGGATGCTCTTCCTTCTGGCCTTTCCAACAAGCCAATCGCACACATTTTTTCCTCTTTTCACGTGGATGCTTCATCCTATTAACCGTGCGGGATTCAGGTACTCTGCTGAGCCGTTGGACAATTTTCCAGGGCTCCGCGCCGTCTTCGATACGAAATTATCGATCGGACGAACGCGATGAGTTTTCGACCTAAGGTTGAAAAAGGAATTTTACACAATTTTCCGCGTGTTCGTGTTTCCCTTTCATCCTTTCTCTCGTTCAAGATATTTCAGCCTCCGGAGAAAAAGGTCTGACGTTTCGCGTACACCAGCGCAGAATTTCGTGTGCGTGTATTTTTTTATACCGGATAGTTGATTGGGTACTTATTTGGCCGGAGTCCAGTAGCAACGAGAGCCAGCGAAGCCTCTCTCGTATTTTCTGCCCCTCGATGCCTCAGAATGTCCATTACTCCATTAGCGGTCACCGTGTTAACTCTTCATTGCCTCGTATCTCGCTCCGCATGAGACTCTCGTCGGTGCTCGCTATTGTCCGAGCTTAATGCTCGTCTTCCGCGCGCTTCACCAACAGAAATTCACCGGGTGTCGCTCTAAAAAAAACTCTTCGAAATCTTAACTTTCATTTCTTTCTTTTTTTTTATAAATTATTCTCGATTCATAGAATATCATTTAATCATCAATACGAAATCATTACAATAACCATCTATTTATTTTACAATTCAAACTTTTATTTTCAATAATATATATAATGCATTTATTCAATTCGTTTATTTAAAAAAAAACGTTCCCTCCAATCAGTTGAGCAACGAGAACGAGAGTTTTTTCTGGAACTAAAATAAAAAGAAAAAATCGTCACGATTGTTCCTCAAGAAATAATATAATCCTTGGTCGAATTATCGAAAAATTGTAGAAAAGGATATAGAAGCAAGGAAAATGATAGGGATTGAGAATGAAGAACTGGTAATAAAAATAGCTCCCGGGTTAGAGGAAAAAAGTGTCCCGAGGGAGAAAAAAGCGAGATCGGGATGAGAGAATAAAAAAAAAAAGAAAATTTGAGTCGTCCACGGCGAGCTTCTATCGTCCGTCATTTATTCCTCGTCATTCTATATATTTCACAGTCTTTTGCGGTGTGAGCGGCTTCCGATGTGCCCGCTCGGCAAAAAAATTTCTCCCGGGATAACGTGTACGTGTCACTTTTCCTTCGCCCGCCCGATTGTTTTCTCCGATCTACCTCTTTTTATCCCGTTCCAATTCCCCTTTCTTTCGCAGTCCTAAAGCTCAACTCTGATCTTTTTTTATCCGCTATTCACCGAGTTTCGAAATAATTTCGCATCGATTTCTCGCGTCTCGTCTGTCACCTTTTTTTTGTCCACATATACTGACATTTTTAAGTTAGAAAAAAAGTTGAAAAAAGAAACGCGAATCAAAAACTAATTACGGAAATTACGGTCATAAAATTAAACGAACATTTATCGTTTAAATTCACTATATATTAATCCCATCGTTTATTTTAAAACTTAGCCCATGAAGTTTTTGTAATACAATATATTTCTCTAACAGACACACGCCCACAGGAACAAAATTATTTAATTAAACACCTGTGAATTATTGAGAGGATAAATTATTTTTGTACTTTCGAGTTTAGGTTGAATCAAGCTGTAATAATGAGAAGAGGATGGCTGGCAGTATTTTCAAAGCGTGCATGCGCCCCTTACAAGGAATAATGGTAACAGCTTTACCGTCATATTCGGAAAATGAAAACTTTTCTTCGCCAGACGGCGCGAGAGCACTATTGTGTAATGTGTGAAACGATATATCAGGCGATATATATTTTTCGCTACGAGCAAGTCGACGATGCGCCGTGAGAAGAGAGAGAGGGAGAGAGTGAGACGGGAAGAGAGTTTACGCGGCTAAGAGTACTTTTGGCACAAGTTACGCGCCCATTTACTCCAAATTTCGAGTGTGTTGGCTCCGCGCTCTCGCACTTTTGTTCCGGCAGTGAGAAAAGCTCAACCCAGCTACGCTTTTGTGCTGCGCTTCAGCCTGAGGGCCAGTTTATCCCGTAGATTGCATTTCTCTCAACTAAGAGCCCACGAAATATAACAAGTACCTATATCCGGACGCGCGAAAACATTTATATAAGAGACGCCAACTTATTGCGAAAAGTGAGAGGCTCCAAACGACTTCGGATAAAACACACGTTCAATATATGAGAAAAGCCATTTACAATCTATATTAAAAAAGACATGAGGCCTTTAATCGATTCAGCGGAATAGAAAATATTAGAAAAAAAATTTGACGTGCGCTGCTTTGGAAATAATGACGTTGAAGTTATAATCGTTAATTTCGTTTTGCAAAAATTTTCTGGAATTTCCCATCATAAAGTGAATATCGTCGAAGACACGAAAAGATATCGCCACTTGAAATTTTGAAATTTTC